>JAXCGZ010012025.1:0-45981 GCA_037179515.1 Halocaridina rubra
AGGATGAGATTTTCGTTTATCACATTCAGTGAAAATAAACTTCTCAGCAATATATATCAGCTGTAATTTACAGGTTAAGGAATTAACTTTGGCATGTGAGATTCCAGTTTGGTAATCTACAAAATTTCGTGTGTATTGGAATGAAATGAGAATAAAAATCCATAAGATTTATCCAGTAACGAATGTAACTAATTCTCGAAAATAAACCAATTTGCTTGACCCACGAGCTTTACCATACACTATCCCTCACCTTGCTGTGCTAGATGAATTCCTGTGAAGATGCCACGTAATTAAGATTTGAAATAAACTTAGACTGCCCAGGCGAGATGTTGCCTCCGGGCAGTCTCGGCGCCAAAAGAGAGCGTCTCCTTGTTCCTCCTGGTGAGTTCATCTGTAGGATACATTTCTAGAGCAGTAATTGGCTCTGATATCATTTTAAGGACTATTTTAGTGGTGGTCCCTGGCAGGCAATTATAGCAGAGATGCAAGGGAGAGACAGTATTTTTAGGTGCAACAAGTGGAAGCAAATAAAATAAAACGAGAATAATAATGAAAAGTTAGGTTACTGGTTTTAATCTCTCTTAATTTTCTTGGCTCGTAGCAGACAGAAAAATAGGAGCAGCCTTTATATCGGGGCTATACTTCTACACGTACAAGAAGAGTAAATAAGGTATATATAGAATTAGCTATAAGCTAAAATACAAATTGCAAATAATCATAATCTGCGAAAGTCAAGAAGTGGGAATTAATTTTTTTAGTTAGAAAATAACAGTTATGTTAAAGGGAATTAATTTTTTAGTTAGAAAATAACAGTTATGTTACTAATTTATTTAATAAGGCATCTAACAGCCTCTGTTGACTTTGAGCAAAACACTCTGTCACACACTTCCAACTCTTAACCAAAAAAGTTTTGGGGTAGGAAAGGATCCTGGAGAAAACCGTCAGGTGCGGTTTTGTGGTTAAAACTGTAAAGTACTCAAAAAGAGAATGGAACAGTACAAAATTTGTTTTTTATAGTACTGATAGAAATGCTTTGTCTCTCTAGTCTATAGTCTAGTTGTGAAGTGTTAACTGTTCAAAAATTCTATTTGTTTATGTCTGCCAAAAAGATTTTTCTAAGTTTCAATTGTTTGAAATGTCAAAAGACATAAATATATCTAACAAATATTAGTTGTTATATTATTTTTCCCAAGTCAGGTTTATAATTTTATGATAATAGAGGGAACAAAATTAAGAGATACGCATAGCTTACATATATATATTTAGAAGTTCTTACGTTCAATTTATGCTTTACAGTTCTGTCTGTATTTTTGCGTAAGGGGTAATTTTGGTCGAAAGTTCTACTTTGAGGTTTTGGTATATACTAGATACCGTATTGGAATGCAAAGGGTGTATGTCGAAGAGACAAATTACTGGTTTGGGAAGTTTTCACTTCCAACTCTTAACCAAAAAGTTTTGGGGTAGGAAAGGATCCTGGAGAAAACCGTCAGGTGCGGATTTGTGGTTGAAACTGTAAAGTACTCAAAAAGAGAATAAAAACAGTACAAAATTTGTTTTATTTACAGTTCTTGACACATTTCTGCCCAAGGAAATATTTTAGGTGAAAATGTTACTTTGGGTATTTACCGAGTAACAGAGATTGAAACAAGGGTGGTGTGTTTTCGGGAAAGTATACTCCTTGGTTTTGAACTGGTAATTTACGTCTAGGGCGAAAAAATTTTTGGCAGAAAACAACAAGGCGAAAATCGCTAGGTTAGGATACGCAGTCAAAAATGAAAAGACATGGAAGACGAAGTAAAATATACAATTGACCGCATCCGTTGAACCGGCAAAGATTCTGGGAGCCAAGTACAACTTTTACTTTTTTAATGCTGAAGAGTATCGGGGAACAAAATACAAACAAATCTAGTTTATAATTTACTGCACATTCGTTGAACTGACAGATATTCCAGAAGCTAAGTACCGCCCCCTGTATTTTTTAAATAAAACACATTAGGGTTCTAAAACTGCCGTTTAATAACAACTTTACAAATTCGCAACTAAAAAGACGAGGTTTGGCGACCGCCCAAACGGGGGGTCGTCGTCGTTGGTCCCCAAAACTTTTTCAGAAACGGTTGGCGAAAACTTTTTCTCGGAGACCCCTCTTCGTCTCGGAACACACCCTCTCCGTTTGGCGGTGACACCGCTCTCCACAAACTGTCGAAAACGGTCGTTTCGGACCTGCCAAGACGGTCAAAAATATTTTTGAGCTAACGCTAGAAATTGGATAATTTAGTTTATAGCATCATGGAGAAACACTATCTTTTGTAAGGAAAACGCGGCTTTACGGTTTGTGAACGGTGGTCAGCGCCTAACGCCGCTTAGGCTCGGAAACGGTAGCCAAGGTACCCCCTTCAATTTCTTATAATGTTGTTCCCACATTCAGTGGAAAGACCAGTAAAGAGAGGAACAAAGTAGTACTCGAACTAAAGCTTTTGTTGAAAGTGGTTCCCGCTTTACAGTTCTGGCCGTCGTTCTGCACGGGCATTTGTAAGCGGTAGCCAAGGAACCGCTCTTCGCACCGGGTTTTCTACTGATAGTTTTTATATAGTCTCTAAAACGGGGATCAAAAATTATCCTTCGAGTAAGTTTACAATAAACTGACGCCGCCGATTTTTGTTATAGGGTACCTCCGGTTATCAAATTTTTGGATATGGAAAACGAGGATTAAAAACTACCTCTTCAGACAATTTACAAATTCGCAACTAAAAAGACGAGGTTTGGCGACCGCTCAAACGGGGGGTCGTCGTCGTTGGTCCCCAAAACTTTTTCAGAAACGGTTAGCGAAAACTTTTTCTCGGAGACCCCTCTTCGTCTCGGAACACACACTCTCCGTTTGGCGGTGACACCGCTCTCCACAAACTGTCGAAAACGGTCGTTTCGGACCTGCCAAAACGGTCAAAAATATTTTTGAGCTAACGCTAGAAATTGGATAATTTAGTTTATAGCATTATAGAGAAACACTATCTTTTGTAAGGAAAACGCGGCTTTACAGTTTGTGAACGGTGGTCAGCGCCTAACGCCGCTCAGGCTCGGAAACGGTAGCCAAGGTACTCCCTTCAATTTCTTATAATGTTGTTCCCACATTCAGCGGAAAGACCAGTAAAGAGAGGAACAAAGTAGTACTCGAACTAAAGCTTTTGTTGAAAGTGGTTCCCGCTTTACAGTTCTGGCCGTCGTTCTGCACGGGCATTTGTAAACGGTAGCCAAGGAACCACTCTTCGCGCCGGGTTTTCCTACGTTTTTAAAGTCGAGTTAAAAAACGAGGATTAAAAACCACCTTAAAGATGCGTTTCCATAAAACGGCGGCGTCGATTTTTCTGAAACGCGCCCTTCTCCGTGCCAGTTTACAAAAAACGACGGCGCCGATTTTTTTGGACACCTTTCCTAACATTTTGATGCCGGGAAACAAAAAACTAACTACTTTTTATTAAGTTTTCAACTGTTTGCTATCGTTTTTGTTAGACCAAAAAGAGGAGTAAAAGTAACATACAATAACAACTATACAAACCCGCAACTAAAAAGATGAGGTTTGGTGGCCGACCAAACGGGGAGGGGGGGGTTGTCGTTGGTCCCCAAAACTTTTTCAGAAACGGTTGGCGAAAACTTTTTCTCGGAGACCCCTCTTCATCTCGGAACACACCCTCTCCGTTTGGTGGTGACACCGCTCTTGGCAAACCGGACAAAACGGTCGTTTCGGACCTGCCAAAACGGTCAAAAATATTTTTGAACTAATGCTAGAAATTGGATAATTTATTTTATAACATTATAGAGAAACACTATCTTTTGCTAGGAAAACGCGGCTTTACAGTTTGTGAACGGTGGTCAGCGCCTAACGCGCTTAGGCTCGGAAACGGTAGCCAAGGTACCCCTTGTTTTTTTACGGTTTCGCTACAATGTTATTCCCGCATTCAACGGGAAGACCGGTACAAAGAGTAACAAAGTAGAACTAAAACTATCTTTTTCAACGGCACGGCAGCCCGCATTACAGTTCTGACTGTCATTCTGCAGGGGCGTTTGCAAACGGGAGCCAAGGAACCACTTGTTTTTAAAAACGGGAATTAAAAAAATACAATTGTGGCAAGTTTCTTTTTGGTTTGACGTTCTGCTATTAATCCCAGACTGCGTTTACTTCAAAAACCACACACGCCTGAACTTTTAGGACAATCGTTGGAATGGCTACTAGTGTGGTTAGATATCTTTGCACAGTACCCCTTCATTCGATTTCAATCGGACGTACACTAAGCATTGAAACAGAACGGCACGTTCAAAAGTATTGTGTATTATAATTTTATAACTTCTACGCAATTGTTTTTATTTGGATTAATTTTGCGGTAATATATTATATGGCGTTAACAAGCATGGATGTGATTCAACACGTTTCTGAAACAAACTACATGGTCCTTGATATTACGCATCCTAGTCACCAGGAAGAATCGGGAGATACCGAAAAAGAAACAGAACAACAACAATGTATTAATAAATACATCGGCGCGACCACCGATTTAAATATTTCTAATATTAAAAGTTTTTTGATTCCTCCCAATACACCTTGTTTATGCGTCCACGTTGACGTCGGATTTATAAGAAATACGGCATTTAAGCCACCGCCGTCGTCATCGTCACCTTCACCGCCCTCGCCGGTAACATTAATCACCAATAGGAAAAAGTTAAAACCCGCAGCTATGTTTTATTTCGATAGAGCCAAAATTTTAGGATACCGTCAAAGTATAAAGAGATTTTTTTCACGAGCCGAATTGTGTATAGACCATCTATTTTTATCAGAATGCACGGTGTGCGGTCCCGGCAATTCGTTTCAAAAATATAGCGATCAAGATTTAACGGAAAGAGGAGATCAACGTATAAAGATCAGATCTAATAGATCAGTATGTATCGACGACACAACCACGGTTTATCAAGAGGGAATATATCAAGGCAGCGTTTTTGTTCCATACTATATGGGAAAAAGACTTTTGTGGTTCTCGCACGCAGGAAGCACTCCAAAAAGAATAACTGCGCGTATTTGTTGTCTGTTAAATAAGATAAATAGCTTCAAAAAAGACGGAAATGGGAATCTGTTAGATCTAAAAATGTTGCATTTCAACCAAGAAAAAGAAAAAGGTGTGCTCGAACACAATTATATGCTCGACACGGATTTAGATCGCGAGACGGATGTCCTCGTTTTGTTGGTGCTTAACCAATGAAGTGTACGAAAGTTTTTTTTGATAATAAGAATCAATTGAGACTGGAGATAGGTGTCACTGCAACAAAAACAACCACTTGAAGCAGAGCAGCAGTAGCAGAAGCTCAGGTCATTAAAACTCGTTGACTTAGGTGCATAGAAAAAATGGCTCATAACCAACAACAGTCACGTTCTCCGAGGAGTCCAACCAAATTAACCATTACGACAGTGACAATACAGCAACATCAACACCGCCAGTATCTGAAATTACTAGTACTAGTAGTACTACACCTCACCATAATAATAGTAATAGTAATAATAATAATAATGATAACAACCCTGATTTAAGTCAACAGCATAAGAAAAAGGCAGTAAAGAAGGCGGGAAAGCGTATGCCCGCACGCAATCGTACTCGCATTAACTTTGAACAAGAGGAACAAGACCCAGAAATTATTATAGAAAATAAAATGAAGGATTTGGATAAGGATCTAGAGGTGTTCGCACACAACCTAACGCCTGAATTTTTGGCCGATGCCGGAGTAAAGGAGGTTTTTAGCGGTGTGCCCAACAACGGTAAGGTGCCTCTATCACCCTTATCCTACTGTAAAAAATGCGTCGACAGAATCACTTCGTATTTCGTAGGAAAAGACTTTTCGAATTTGGTTATCAAACAAGACGAAAACATTTATCAAGGAGAAGAGGGAGAACCATCCAAAACTCCTCCGGTATACATCAGAGATAAGCGAAGATTGGCCGACGCCTTTTTGGACGTGTTAAAGTTGCACTTTCACGATCACGTAACTGTGCAATGTTTCAACGATAAGGCCATGAAAAGAGGAGGTGCGTTATACGGAACACCACTCGCCGAAGCGTCTCTTATAGATAAATTGAGAGACGATCAAGAAATAATGGATAAAATTTATAATGGATCGTCTAAAGCTAATTTGTTTGATACTTTGGCTGGTCCAGAAGTTGTAAATGCCGCCTACAGTACGGGTCTTTCTATGACAGTTAAAAATACCCCTCGGTCTAAAATGTCTGAAAATTCTTTCAAAACTCATCGTCAAATTGTCAAGGAAAATATTCCCAGTGATGCTTTAAGGACTGGATGTTCATGCTTGAAATCTGACAAATGGTTTTCGCAACACGAACGCAAAACTAACAAAACTTGGGAAAAAATAAAAAAAAACGCTTTTCAAAGACGACGAACAACAAGTTCAAGCACCACCAGCTGTAGAAAATGTTACAGCAGAAGAAAAAGAAGCAACAGCAACAACAGAAGAAAACCAACAACAATCTGTATTTGAAAAAATGAAAGAATGGATATCTTTTTGCGGTGATGATGACGACAATGAAGGTAATCTAGACAAGTACGTAGAAACTGAAGAAGCAGATATTAAGGTACCAATAATTTCTAAGGATAACAACGAAGAAAGTATTGTTAGTGGCCATTCTTATTCCTCAACATCATCCTCTTCTAGCAATAGGAGTAGCAACGTCACCGCGCCTATTTCTAAATACACATACGAAATTGACGATAGAAAAATATGGAAGAACGATTCCAGTTTCCGTCCAAGTGCTAGTTTGAAAGAGGTAGAGGATGAGGACCAATTTGATAACGATTATTGGTCAGAAAAAAGGACAATTCCTTGTTGCTTGTCAATTTGTAGACACAGTGTAGAGTGCATTGCCGATTCTATAAATAAGGAAAGAATATTGTCCGCCATCAGACTCGTTGCTTTGGATGGAACCAACTTTGGTGAAAACGATACTATAAGATCCAACTCTGAACCTCCACAGCACTTCACCGTCATCTCTAACCCAGAAGCAACTTTGATGTTTTCTCTGGGTTCTTCAACCTACGAATCTTTAATGATCACATCTATGTACCCCAAGATGGTATTTAACGGTGACGAATATTATGACGATGATAATAGTAATTGTGACTCGTCATCTTCTTCATCTTCTTCATCATCTTCATCTTCTTCAACTCAAACCGAATGGAAGACCCGAAAAGTGATTGGTAAAGTGTACGTTACAGTGTATACGGTGGCGTTCCCGTTTTGCCGCGCCTCTATGCCGATCAGTAATCTTTTCGAGTCTAACGACTACGGTTATTACAAGACTTTTAGAGTACAAGTTCCGAGTGGTTTCACTGGTACTTACAATGACAGGACCAACATTTGGCGGTCGTACATGTATACCGGTATGGCTGATGAAATTTGCAGAAACGAAATTAAAAATAGAGATTGTATTAGCGATATTGAAACAAGACTTGTTAAAGACGATTCAGGTGATTTGAGTGGAAATCACTTGTACAAAATCCTCCCCAGAGATTCTTCCAATAGCGAGGGGTTTGCTAAACACAACGCGGCAAAAACTGCGGCTCTAGCTTCAAAGGACCTAATTCTAAATGCGAAAAAGCTTCAACTTAAAATTGGAGAAATGATGATGGGGCCCTTGAAGACTCAACTGATTGACTATAACACCGCTAACCAAAGGTTGGCGTTGTTAGTAAAAGAAGGCGGTATTACTACCGTCCACCATAAGCAACAGATGAAAGATTTTTGCGACCAAAATTTGGAAAAATTAAAGATTACCGCCAGTACCATTTCACGGTGCGAAATGTGGCTACGGCAGATGGAACGAGATATTGGCACTACCTACGAAAACATGTATTTGTATATTCCGTATTTTGCGAATTATTTGACTGAGTCTGAAAAGGATTTTGTATCCAAATTGTGTAAGGCTTAAAATAAATTATATATATAAAAATTAAACGCTTGTCTTTTTATTGATTGTTTGCCATATAACATAAAAATGAATTTGTTTGTAAAAAGCTGTACCGTTGGTAGCTTGATAATAATAGCAGTGATCGTCAAAGCAAATTTGGTGTACGATGATTCTTTTTGTATAAAGAGCGACGGCAAAAGCCAACCCTTGATTTTTGACTACGTAAAAAATGAGATAGTATATCCCGTATCGAAATGCGGTGATGATGATTTGGGCGAAAGATTCAAAGGAAAGAATTTGAAAATGGTGTGTATCAAAGGAGAATACGATGAAAAAAACGAAAAATGTTCCAGAATAAACGGGGCTACCGTTGAACGATTTCCCGAAGAGGATGAAAAACCGCCAACAGGTTGTAAAGCCTACAGAGTTGGTTTTGTGATTCCTATATCCGCCAATAAAACATTTTTCCACACCATTTACACTTTATGTTGGAAAGAAAAAAGTAAATATCCCGTGTGGGTGACAAATCGCTTCAACCCCGCTCTCGTTGATAAAAATAGAGCTGAAGTGGTGGATGGAGGAATACGTACTAGTTTTAAATTTTCTCCCTTAATTTTTGGCAAAGGGTACAACCCCAAGAAATTCTTTTCAGTAAACCACCAAAAGGAAATTCCGTCACTTAATGCCAACTGCTCCGTTGGAGATTTTCTCTCAAAAATGCAGTACCACACTGGCAGACTCACAATAACGGAGAATGGAAAAAAATAGAAGATGCCGCGAGAAATGTCGAGGGAGCTTTTATGGCCAAAACCGGTCCCGTATTTTACCTTGATAGAAAAATCGTATATCTGGACGGAGAGAATTCGTTTCTTCCAATCCCTCACGCTATGTTCAAAATCGTGTACGATAAAAACGGAAACATAATCTTTAAAAAAACAAGTGACGTAGCCCGTCTGTTAGATTTAAAACGTAATTTTGTAATTAAAAAAATAATAAAACAATAAAACAACAACCATGGTGCCATTATTTGGAATAACCTGTTTTTCCGTTGCCTTTGTTGTTGCTTTGCTGACTGTACTCTGAGTGGTCTTAGTGCAAATTGACTCACCCAATACGAGAATGACATCACTTTATTATAGGCGTGGCAAAAGTAAACACACGAAAATAAAAGGGTAAAGAAGAGGAGGGAAAAGCTGGCACAGAAACTAATATAAAAGACGAGTTTGTAACGCAGCCTATTCTACTACCACCATCAACACCATCATCGTTATCATCTCCCCCTCCTTTTCCTCCACCACCAATAATAATTTCGACACCAGAGTCTCCGCCAAATCTTAACACTGGCAGTGATAGTGGTTTTGTTACTCATTCCACAGCAAACAAAAATAGCGATATGGGTCACGTAGAAGTTCTCCCCGTCGTGGCTCCTTTAGTTGAAGGAGATAATTGATGCGTATGATTGTAAATGTGTTGGTTGTTCTCGGGTATAAAGTCTCCGACAGAATCTTAATAGACATCACAATGCATTTGAGCGCATGACCGAAAAGGTGTTCGAATACTTTTCCACCCACAAACTACTAGAAAAAAAAAAATGTTGAAACGACTTAGAGAAAGTGCCACTGCCACAATGGCTAACAGCGCTAGAGTGACTTCCAAGTCTAACTCTTACGCGGAAAATGTCGCTAAAAACGGCCCACCGTCGTCGGAGACCATTAAATTGATTGAAGACGGGTGGGGTAATTTTGCCCCTGACGGCGATACTACTTCTAATACGGCGAAACCTAATGTACTTTGCATTTCTGTGCTGGATATTAGTGTGTCGATGGGAGATATAAAGATTCACGTGTCGGATAGTTGTTCAGCTATGATGGCTACTATGAATGTGATATCTCCGGCTATCCAAAGTGCTGTGGTTTGCTATAGTGATTTTGACCAATTGACTATTAAGAATGGACCAGTAATTCGCGCCCCCGATTGCTGTGAATGGGAAGGAAAGGATTATATGAATTACTTGAAAGAAACGGACCTGTGCGGAGGAGGAGAAGGGAAAGATAGCGAAGCGCTCCATACTACTTTGTGGTATATTCTCAACGACATGATCCCGTCGGTTAAAAGAAGGTTTGGCGTTACCGATAGTGATTACTTCCCAGTTATGATTTTTGTGTTCACCGATGAAGATATGAGAATTGTAGGAAACGATGGAAATTATTCCAACAAGAAAAATGGTCAATGTGTGGCTGAACAAAATTTTTTCGAAAACAGATGGGGGAGAAAACCAGCGTCAATCGTGGAATTTCATAAGGCTTTAATTGACCAAAATTGCTGGCTTCGAGTTGTTGGATTATCAAAGGGAAATATAAATGGTCTAAAAGCTCTATGCAAAGAAAATTTAATTAATTTTGGACTTTATGGCAATAACAGGTGGCAACTGTTTGCGGCCCACAAACGCTACTCTTGCAAACAGAAAGAAATTGTCACTTTTATGACCAAACAACAAAATAGCCTGTTTAAGAATTTGCATCACAGTTTCAGTGCTTTACCAATTTTGAATGATTTAACGCAAGGACAATTGAAGGCGGTATTGGAAAGAAAAAACAGCCGAGTGAATTTGAAAACAAGTACGACTATGCCAACATCGAAGCTTTTGAACAAAGGATTATGGAATTGGATAATTTGGGCTTGTTTAGAGTTAAGTGCACGAAAGCCGACAACGAGTACGTCGACATATTTGGTAGTGGTTTTCATGAACGCAACAATGCCTCTTCTTCATTTTTAAATTGCGCTTACGATACTGGACATTTAAACTTCTGCGACAGTGTTAGTGGTGGTACCAGTATTTTGCCTCAGCAACAGCAACAACAATGTTATTACGGTGATGGTGTTAGTGGCCTGAACGATAATATGTCTGTAGTTTTGGAAAAGGCGCAAACTATCGCCGGGGGAGGAAACGCCGCGTCTTGTTTGGCCATGCATATGAAAGACTGTTTTTCGTCATCGTTAGAAACTGGTAGTATTGATAGTGAGTTGATAGACTATTCAAATTTGTGCAAGTGCAAAGGATGTACTAAATTGGTGCTTATAATTGAAGCCTCTAAGAAGAATAACCCCGGTATCCTGAAAAAATTTGCTCGCATTCAATGGGCCAAAATGTTCGCTGAAAAGTTGTTCGAACCCATGTTGACCGAACCCGCTATGGCTTACACTTGCTCGGCTTTACCCGCAGATATTGGTGCTATCTATTCCTTCGTGACTAGAAATAATTCAGGGACGTGTTCGGTTAGATCTAGAATTCTGTCTGAGTTGGGTTCGGTGATTGGAAAAAGCGAAAACTACAAGTTTTTGAGAGAAGGGAAACACATGAAAGGTACCAGTTACGACGCTCTCCAAGTCATCAATAAGGTGTTGTTAGATGCCAACAAATTGACGCCGCAACAAGCTAGTTGTCTATTATGGTTTTATCTTCCAGAAGACAAATT
Organism: Halocaridina rubra; assembly: GCA_037179515.1. NCBI lineage: Eukaryota > Metazoa > Arthropoda > Malacostraca > Decapoda > Atyidae > Halocaridina > Halocaridina rubra. The sequence goes on from JAXCGZ010012025.1 coordinate 11,431, forward strand.
GAACGAATGCCAAATATTTTTCAACAATCACTTTTCTTTGGACGTTTCAGCCGGAAAATCTGTATTGTCTTTGGACGAGTATAAAAGATTTGAGCACAAACACTGTTTTGAATTGATTCAAAAGTTAGTGTCTAACGTTAAAGTGACCAAAAATGTTGAAGAATTGAAGGCTTTGTTGGAAAAGGCTGAAAAATCAAGACGTGGTTTTGACCAGTTGAGTAAACACAGGTATCCAGCCATACCCGTATTTTGGTCAGAGGACGAGGAAACAAAAATGGAGTTGGTCGAAGATTTGGCCAACAATCATTTTGATGGAAGAAGAGACGTGGCTTCGATGGCTTTTATCAGTATGGAAGAACTGATACCTAAATTGGGTAACTTGTTGAGCGTCAAATTGGAGTTGGTCAGTGGAGGTTTTGCCAGCATCAAAGCGGTATGCGCAGCGGCCGCTTGGGCTTCTTCACATTATGATATATTTGCTGACGATGATAATAATTCTTCATCCTCTTCTATCACCGCCGGCATGATTTTTTCTGTGGCGAATATGGCTCTGCATGATTATGTAAACACGAAATACGGAGAAATACTTGACGGAGAAGAGGATAAAAATGTTAATAATAATGACCGCTCAATGGATTTGCTGCTGAGGGGACTTTCTGAAGGAGAAATCGAAAACAACTTGAGCGGCCCCATTTTTCTTTCTCATTTGATAACCTGGGCTAAACCGCTTGGAACACTTTTTGATTTTGAGGAGTTTGGCGAATATGGATAAGAACTGCCTCGGTAAGAACTACAAGACATTCGAAGTACGGGAAATTATCTTTGACGAAAAAGAATACGAAAAATGTAGCCAGTGCCAAACCAAGACTCTTCAAAATGAACTGTTGTTGCTACAAAAAACGTCGTCCGACAATAATGAGGAAGTGGATGACGGGGAGGAAACGATGGTCTGCCATCGGTGTTACTTTGGGTATAAGATGCTAGCACCCAAGGTATACAATTGGACGAAAAAATTAACCACTACATCTTGTTTACTGCAATGCAAAAATCAAATATTGAAGAACTATGCAAATGCCGTATCGCAGGCGAAAAAGGTGAACGATGTGATGAAAAAGATGGCCCGTTACATCATCGACTATTTGGACTCTAACGTTGATGAGAATTGTACAGAAAAGGCTGTAGACAAGATACCCGTTTTTGTAGTTGCCAAAGCTGTTGGAATATTGTACGGCCGCAACAGTTTGTTATACAAAATGTTAATGGCTGAGAATGTATATGAAATTCCAACGGCCGTTTGCGTCACCTGTAGCGTTTGTGAAGAGGGGTACAAAATGTCCACTTTGGGCCCAGATAAACCTCAGACGAGAAAATGTCCCTGGTGCCGTTACAGCGGGAAAATTGTCAAATTGGGTACTAATGATGGCAAGCGCGTATTTGAGGCTACTAAAAATAGTAGTGGAGTTTTTGGCGGTGTGGATTTTAACAAAATTCAAGACGTTATAACTCAGGTGAACAGTTCAGACGTTGAAAATATGTCGCCCGAAGATGCTGCCGAGATTGTTGAGTATTTTAACAAGGCTAAAACAATGACAACGCCATCACAGACGGTGGACGGTATCACTACAGCAGCAACGGTGTTAAAGAAGAATAAAAAAACGTTGCCTACAGAATTCTTAATGGCTATTGGTGAAGGAAAAGCTCACGCGAAGAACAACACGACTGTCAAATTGATAGGGTACGGACCCGTACTTCTGGGGAGAAATGGTCCAAAGGATGGGATTGATTTTGATGGAAAGGACAATACCATAACGCTACAACAGTTTTGTAACTGGGAAAAGTTCAACAATATAGTAATTTTGCCTTGGCTAGGATATGTTTTGAATGAAGAGTGGAAAGATTGGCCTGCCTTTACCGTTCACGCTAACAAGGATGATATTTGGAGATTTTTGTATAATATGCCAGATTATAGTTGCATTGGGTGCTCACTCAATATTTTTAAAATTGATAAATTGTTACGATTAGTTTTATGTAATAAATATACTGTACGCAATGCTATACGTTATTGCAATAAAAATATGTAAAATAAAAATTTCTTTTTCTTCAAAAATGTACCGACTAAAACTTTTAATATTAGTTTATAATTTTAAAGGAGAATTTGGTAATGGAAAAGACAAAACACATCTGTGCGTTATGCACTGGTTCATTAGCCTAGCGGGGATGGCCGACTTAACAACAACAACACTAACCCCTCTCCTCCTTTTAAGCGCTGCTACTGCTGGTGATAGTACTACTACTATAAAAAAAGGGGAGAAAGAGGAAGACGGCAAAGAAAGTATTAATAGTGGCAGTTTTGTCGGCCGTGCTTTTGTAGTTGAAAGAGACGTGAAAGTTGAATTAATTCTACCCGTTTTGGGATCACTGACTAGTTTTCAAAGAATTATAGAGGACAATGATCATGAAACTATTATTGAAGAGTTTATAGTGTTTTTCCAAAATGTTAACATTAACGACATTAAAACCGAAAACACCGAAGATTACCTCAATGTAAAGTTACATGAAGATTTCTTTTTTGTTAAGTTTTGTCCCAAAGACAAGGTGACTGCGCTTGAATTGGCTAAATGAAACCCGAGGATCATATTCGATACCGCCGATTTAAGAACTGCACGGGTCAAGACTAGAGTTCCTACTCTATACACTAACTGTAGCGCATTCCGCTTTTCTATAACTGACGCTGTGTACAAAAGGAACAAACGTATGGAATACGTGGCGTCAAAACATTGGCAATGGGTGACGAGCGATGGGTCTATTCGCACCGAAATCTTTGAAAAAGCGGTACCATCGTCGTCAATCAAAGGATTACCTTCCCGCGATGTTTTGCGGGCTTTTCACGTTACTCGCCATTTTCCTAGAGATTTTGGAAAACGACTGCATTGGGTAAAATTGGAATTCAAAACGAAAGCTGATTCTATCCATTATTTGTCTGATCCTTTATTTTTAAAAAGAGGTGTGTATTTCGAAGATATGAATTTGCGTATAGGTTATGTTCAAGTTATCAATTTAAACTCTTTGAGTTTGATATGCATGAAAAGTAAAGACTTGATGACCAAAAATACGAGTATGAAAGATATTATAGGGAATAAAAGAAGAGCTTCGAAAAGATGGTGTTTTTACACCGAACCCGATTATGACGGAGATGTTGGAAACTGCGGAAGAATAATCAGTTCGACGTTCGGCGAAGAAATTGGCAAAAACTTTGTGACGTGCCATTTTCCCAAAACTGTGTTACCGCAATATTTAGAAAGTAGTTGCGGTGCCATATCCGAGTATTTGTGTTTTAGAGAGTTCGACGTCCTGCAAAAAGTACGCGCTCAAAGAATCGCGAAAAAGTACAATAAAGCCGACAGCAAAAACGGAACGGCGACCACGGTGATGCGAATAAACGTGCTCTGCACAAACGGGACAGCGGGTTTTTACGCATCTACGATATCTAACGTCGTTAACAAATGCAGCGACCGTGTAAGGTTGATGGAAATGACTACCAACGAAAACGCCGGCACCGCCAACATTATGGTGTTGTTATGGTTCGTGCAACCTTTGCATCACAATTCCTACGACATGGTGGTTTTGGAAGAAAAAATCGGGAGTGCTTGTATTATTGAAAATTTGGCCGATAATTATTTCAAGAAAAAAAAATTTGGTAATCTGTACTGTAAGATCAGATGCGACAATAAAAATGAAGCTAGCGAAATATTCCAAAAATTCAAGAAGTGTTATTTCGACGACCAAACGCTAAGCACGGTTTTTGTCCCCGTTTCGGACACGTCCGTTTTGGGGAAACTAGCTGTTAGTGCGTTTTTTTGTGATAAGTACGAATACAAACAAGTGGTGAAGGCATCCAAAATTAAAGGGAGACGATGGACGTATTACGACGAAAACATGGATGTGAAAAGAGTTAACTTTGAAAAACGGGTTAGCGCTCAATACGTGGCCAAACACGAAAATGCGAAACACATTCGGTTTTGTTTTACCGATATACGTCAAAGGTGTGAAAAAAAATCTTGTTTTTTCAAAATTGTGTTTCGAGAACCTATCAGTGCCAATCACATTGACCAGTACTATTGCTATTACGCGTCATCCGAATTTGGTGCCTCCAAGACAAGTGCAATTACCTTCGGCGAGAACCGAAGAATATTACTGTTGAGGACCAAAATAAAAATGTTCAAGAATGAAGTCAGGGAAAAAATTATCAATGACGAGGCCGTCGCCGACATGTTGGCGATATCCAAAAAAAGGTGGCGAGCTAAATCGAACTAGTAACCAATAAACGTATTGTATGTTTTTGTATTAAATAAAATAAAACTGAAATGACACTTTCTACATTTTCTTTCTGTCCTCCTTTTGGGGGTGTGTTTAAATTTCTTTGCTATATATCTTTGATTGTATTATAAAAATCGTAATCTTGTTTTAACCAGCATAGGACTCGGTAGTCGACTAACAAAAACTATGCCTAAAGACGCTCAAAAGTTGGCGTTGAAAGAACAGGTGATGGCCACGTTAACGTGGGAATTTGTGGACAGAGCTTTGGAACACGAAAAGCAAACTCAAAAGTACATTCTACGTTTGAAAACGACGTCTCGCCGTTTATTTTCGTTTGTTGCCGTGTACAGTTTTCTGTACGATTTTCTTACATCTCGAAACGGCGAAAATACCAACGAATGGTGTTCGTTTTCAGCTTCGAACAATTTATTGAAAGGTGTGGCAGGAGTTATTACAACGCTGGAGAAAAGAGTTGTATTTTTCAAAAAGGTCTTAGGAAAAATGGCCTCTGTCAGTATTAGGGATAGATTTTATCTGATTGATTCAGCCATCCTAGAGAGTCGTCAGACAGAACGTGCCGATCCGGACAAGAAAATATGGAAGAGACTTTACGCTGAAAATATAGCTCCTCAAAAAGTGGTGGATGAATACAACAAGGTTTTTTCCTTGTTACCCAACGAAGCTATCGTCAACTATAATTATAGGACTGGATTAGTTAATTTGTCGCCATTAATGTCGAATTCGCAAGCGATTCCAGATTATGAAAAATTATCCGATTTTGAATTTTACGAAAAATATATTCGTTCTGATATTTTCCTGGCTAAATCCAACAAGTTATCAGCGTTGTTTAGTGAAAATTTCGAGATTCTACCGGATACTGTTATTAAAGTTCCCAGAAGACTAGAACGATACTTTAACGTCGAAATGAATTACGCTTTAAAAAATAATATCGGGTTCCCGAGTAATTATATTCGAGCAATGGTGTACGCTTAATTCTATCGGCGCTATTTTTGGCGGAGCCTTTTGCGCCTTACAGTTGTATTTGTTGGGCTATATTTTATCGGCCACGAAAGCTTGCGGCAATGCCGTAATGGATGGATACATCGTTTACCAAATTTAAAATGTTGATTAAAAACATTGCATTGGCGACGTGTAAAGAAGACGAGTACGATATCGAAGAAACTTTCCCGTGCCGTTTAGAGGCGGCTACTGCGGCCGACGAAAATGCAAGCCACAAGATTATATACAAGGCGGTCAACTTTAGTCCCCAAAGATTGAATAAGGCGGCCGTGGCGGTCATGAAAACTCCCCTAGCCGAACATGAACCCGACGGTTACATGGCCGACTGGTTGGCTTTAAGGGTGTCTTCGTTATTAAGAAGAAAAGTGTCGGCCCAGTATGCGCTCCTTTTTATCACCAATTGGTTAGCGGCCAAGTTTAAAAACGAGGAGGATAAAGAAAAGGAAATTTACTACGAAAGTTTATTGAAACGATTTTCTACGTCTATTGGATTGTCGTACAACGACAAGTACGGATTAGTCGTACCTGTAGTTGGTTTCGGGTCGGGAATGACCAATCGGAAATTGAAAAAGTACGCCATCCATTGCCTTAAAAATGTAGTTCAGAAATTGGTAGATTCCGGTGTTAAGAAAAGGGACGTGGTAGAAGATCCCAAAAATTTGGAGCATTTAACTTTAGAACAATTGTCGAGACGTTTATTCCGTAACAATAACGTGATGAAAAGAACGGGGAGGGGAAAGGAGGAAGGAATTATTATAGAAGGAGAAGAACGAGTGTCTGGAAGAATTAAAGGGTCAAGAATTTGTTCCTAACGAACGCAGGAGACAAATACACGAGGAAGAATACAACAGAGCCTTGAATGTGCCTATGAAACTTTACTTTAAATTCGGGATTTGCGGTTACCAACACCCTTTACCGGCCAGTAGTAATCAACAATTTTTGGTGTCTCAACAACTACTAAAACACAGGCAAATATACTCGCAACGGGAAGTCGCCGCTGCGGCCAACTGGTCGCGATTATTACAGTTTTTGTTCCCTCCCCCTTGTAGCGACGGTGGTGGTGATGTCGATACTGCAAACACCGACTTTGTATGGGACCGTTTAGCCGGCTTAAATCGGTACTTTATTAGCGTCATTTCCAAAGTATTGAAAAGTTCCTTTCCCTGCGAAAGGGTATTTGACGACATTACGGCTAAATTTAATACTGATTTGTTACCTTTGGGACGTGAACCCGGCAAATTCTTAAGAGTAAAAACCGGTATAGAATTTCAAAAGCACGCCAAAATGGCGTTAGAAAGAGCTATAGTTAATAAATTCACCGATCGTTCCAATATCAATAATTTGATAAGTTCGACGGCTATGTGGAAAGAAAAAACGGCAGATGTAGCGTTGAACGAATTGGCCCTAGACCTGGCGCACGAATGTGTTACAGCCAGACCTTTATATAATTTTTATAACTTTTCTAGACCGTTTATTCCTACAAAAAACGAAGGAAAGTTTATCCCCATACCATATTTTGGTATTGAAAACCCTATATTTCTAAATACATCGCCGTATATCGATCGCACCGCAAACAGATGTAACGAAACCAACTATGAATTTTGGCTGGAAGAGGATAATGATGTGTTGATAGAAGCTATGGTTTCCAGAGGCATATTATCGGAACCCGTGTTGGCACACAACAACATGAGACAAATAATATCGACTGAAAAGAATGTGTGTCCGGCCATTTACCAACATTTGAGGAACGTTAACCACAAGGAATTGATGACGGATAAACCTAGAAAATACGACCCAACTCCGTGGAGCTCCAAAAACACTGGGCAGAGCGGCAGAAGCACTACTGAATTTGTGCCAAATTCCGTTATCGTTTTGGCGGAATTCGAAAAAGATCTAGACGCCAATGGTGTGAATATAGACAAAGAAATTATAAATTTTTGTAACTCTTACGTTGAAAAACCTGTCATTTGTAACAATGGTCTTTCGGCTTCTGTAGGAGGTTTGAATGATATTTTTTTGGCTGCTGTAGAAACTCAAAGAGCTATGGCTCAAACCGATATTGTATACCCCCAAAAAACTAAACACTCTAAAACCGGTAAAACGCTGATTAAAGCCCCCGATATCTCACCCGTGTACAGACACGGAGGAAAAACAGCGACAATTTCTTTAAAACATGTTACTTGTGTAAAGAAAAAACAAATTTTTAAACCTTAGTGTTTTTTTTTTATTTTGTCCTTCACCGTCTAGCACGTGTACATTTTCATGAGTAATTCATCCATATCATTAATGTAGTTACCTAGAAATTCTGAACAGGCGATTAAATGAGATGGTTTCATATCGTGGTCAACGATAATTTCAAACAACTTATCAAAAAGTTCATCCGTAAATTGCGCTTTTGCACCAATATTGTCGAATGACGGATACGGGGTGGCCAAAGCGAATGCCCAGTCTCGCTGTACCTGGTTGATGGAAGTGTCGATTAGTCTTTGGGCATTTTGGGCATTTTGTAAATGAGGTGGAAGTATCATATCCAAAACACCTACTCTAGATTCATCGCCCAAACTTCCCTCTCTTGTTGCGCCATCGTTGTGCATGTTCTTGATGATGGCGTTGGCCGTTTGGAAACTAATCCTTTCAATGTTGAAAAAGTTTCTGGAGATGAATTTGTCCCATTTGTTATTTTTGCTTAACAACAATTCGAGTTGTACGGTTGTCAAAGCGGACAAATTGGGTTTTTCGATATTGGGTTTTTGCCAAACGAGCAATAACGAATGGATGCGAGTATCGAAACACCTCGTATCACAACCGTGAAGTGAAGTATTGGACCATAGTGAGGACGCGGGCAAATCGCAACCTCTACTCGCAAGATCTTCGTTGATTAAAGTTCTAGAAAATATAACTTCTTTTATGAATTCTCTGTTCCTCTCTTTGACTTGTTGAGATGTTTCGGGAAATGGATTTCTAAGGCCAGTTTTGTCGATAAAACCAGTAATTAGGTCCAGAATTTTTCCAGTTCCTCTTTCGGTGTCGCCTGGGTTAATTACCTTTTCAAAAGCTGATTGGTGAGCTAAACCGGCTTTAGGCCCCAAAGCTTCGCAGCCTTTAATGGAAGGTAAAATGTGTAATGAATTGCAATTAAAATTGCGTCCGTTGGAATTTCTTTTCGCTTGAGGACTTACGCCAAGTTTAGATATTTGAGCCGAAGTTTTTCCCAACGTTTCTATTAAACCGAAAGGTATGTACTTTTCTACTTGTCGTACCGACCGAATGCTGTCGAGACCCGAAGAAGAAAAGTCTTCCTTATGGTTATTGTTATTATTCATCTTAATGAACCGCGAAGTGACTGCCATTTCGTTGATTTTATTAACTAATGAAACTCCCAAATTATCAAGGTCTTCGAGTGTTTTATAATTTTGCTTCCAGCCGCTAGACAAAATATCTAGCACTGGAGCTACGGAGGCGCCATTGACTGCCCAAGAGCGGTACGCTTTGACCGTGTTCAAAGTACTACCCAAAACCGAGGCGTTAGTTATAGCTTCCACGTAATTGAGGAAATTACGGTTATCAAATTCGACGGTAGAATTTTCGTCGCGACAGAATAAAATTTCGGTGGCGGAATATATGAATCTAGCAAAAATTGTGTACAAAAATTGTTTAATGGAATCGCCGGATTGAGGACGGTGACGACTAAACAAAGTAGTCGTAAAAATGAGCCACGATACCCCTATCGTTTAGAGGCATATTATTGATAGTATCATACAGGGTTCTAATCCATTCTTCGTCGTTGTCGCTGTATTCTATATTATCTCCAAAAACGGTAAGCTTATCGTCCAAAGATCCCAAAAGTAAACTTCTCAGAGGTACGACTATAGCCGAGGGGTCTTTAGCGTAATTCATAAACGCCCTGGAAGCTTGACCGGAATGAGCGTCGCCTCCGAAATTAAAACGGTTGTGATTTTGGCACTTAAAAAAGTACAACATGGCTTGTTGCAGTTGTTCTTCGCTGATGGACTGGCGGAGCCCCTGGCAAGTGTTGCACCCGGTGCCGTTATTGCACATTTCCAACATGACTATATCGTCAATTTTCATAGGATTGAAATTTTCCAAGACGGATAACATGCCGTTGACGGCAATATTTAGATGGTTACCGTCAGACATATCGTCGCTGCCGTCTTCGAGCGAAGACGCTCCTAAAATAGTCGAAATGATAGTGGCGGGGTCCAAAGATCCCATCATTTGAGTGACTAGAGTTTTAGCGGCATTTTCTGGAGAACTCTTGCCTTTATTCGCCGAGGCCGGGATAAAAGAACGTAGCTGACAAGTACGCGAAAAGTTGTCAAATATATTGTTCAAGAACAACCCGATCATGCTGTAAGCGGCATCTTTTATTTTGTTGGCCTCGCGACAGTGAGCGATACGAACGAGATGCGTCAAGAATTGAGCGGATACGCCATGTACATACTCTCTTTCTTGCGTGTCCATCGACTGTAGTCGAGAATTGATGCTCTTTATATTAACCACGCAACAAGATGTTTCGTCTTTGATATAATCCATCGTTTTTCCTTTTTGGCAGGGAAAAGATAATAGAGACAACGGAAAAAAAACACCTCAGTATACGCCTCGTATTATTGGGTGGTTCGTGTGAGGTAAAAACTTTGTACGGTAATTGAGTGTGTCGAAAAAACCTCTTTACTGGCCCAGACGTTTTACGAAAGAAGGATGAACACCCCAAAAGATTACATACTGGCTTTGGTAGCGGAGACAAAAAACGACAATTCTCGTCGAGAATACGTGTCGGGGGGCATTTACGCCACGGTACTGACCGCGGATAATGGAGTTCCAAAGGTAATTTCTTCTGATATAATGGGGCCTACGTGGTTTCCTTCGGTTTCAGTCGCCGACGACGATATTCAAAATCCTTATAAAATTGCACCCGGCGCAGTGACGGCCGTGAATGTAGAGGCAGCTATTTTATCTGGTGACATTTTTTCTTTGGACGAAATGAGACGAAAAATAATTGACTCGTCATGGCGTCTTTCGGAATTTGCCGCCGAAGAAATGTGCGATTTCACGTTTGTAAAACAAGCCCCTATTTTGAATCTTTTGAACGCTTTCGAATACATGATGGATAACGTTTTTAAAACGGCGGCCAATTTAGCGGCGACGAACAACGCCGAAATGGCTAAAAATAACCCGGTTTGGTTAATTGACGCGAAAATGCTATTGAAGAAAGGAGGGGCTTCTATCGCCGACGTGGTGTTAGGCAGAGCAAGGAGAATCGTTTCCCTGTTTTGGGCTATACTTTGGTGGATGTTTTGCAGTGGAAAAATACGGTAGTCCAAAGAATGGTGGAACGAAAATTGACCCCCTTCGAATCTATGCCGCCTCATCTTCCGTACGAACGAACTGTCGATTTATTAAAAAGGAGAATAAAGGATTTTGACGAAGGTTTATTGAAAGATAGTACGACGACCCACCACGCGAATAATCGAACGGAAGATTACGTAGTGCCTTCGGTTTCTACGGTGTTGACAAATGTGGTGGCGTCGGTGCGAGAAGGCGTATACCCGAGAATCGTAGGAACATTTTACGAAGCGATTTTAGGGTACGATGTCATGAGTTTATTAGCTCCAATGATTTCAGCCGAATACGTAGCGTTATTGAGCCGTGCAAGCAAAGCCCCTTTTCCTCCCAAAATGGTACAGTTGGATAAATACGTCATTAATTCGCGGTTAGCTATACCGCAAGGGGGCTCAGTAACTGAAAGCGAAAAACGGTGGATAGAAAATGAGAGGAAACGAGTAAAGACAAGCGCGGAAATGGCGTTTAGAAACCATGAATTTATTCCTAAAGCTATAGACGGAGTATTGGGTCCACGAAGAAGCCAAGAGGCGTTACGCGCGTTAGAAAGAGAAACTAATGAAATAACGACGCCCGCGGAATTGGAACATTACATCATAAGAAAGAGACAAGTTAATTTTTCTAATTTCTCGTTGCTGCGTTTAGGGGGGGATGAAGCGCCGAGATTCGTTATGTACGCTCTTTGGAACGCTTTATTCTTGAGCACCGATGTATAATACCAATTCAAACGCCGTAAAAAGTAAACTATTGGCTAATGTGTTTTTGAAAGATTTGCACGCATTATTCAGTTGCCCCAGATGCGAAGTAGGTTTTTTGGTGAAAACGCTAGACACTTTTTCATTATTGGAGGTGGACAAAAATCTAGGGCAAAGAGAACTAACAAGAAATCTTCAAATGTGTGTCTTGGCTCTTGACCCAGAGGCTATACCCGAAACGAATATCGGGAATTTAATCGTTCAAATACTGTTGTTGTGTCCTGGCGAAAACCTTATTACTAATAATAAAAGTAGTAGTAGTTATGCCGATATCGGCATAACTGGGAAATTGAAACAACAACAACAAGACGAAGATATCAGAAATCTCTACAAAGTGGATAAAAAGGAATATTCGTTAGAAGCGGCTAAATACATCAAAGTATCTAAAGGTTTTTCGGCTTTGGCGTTTTATTTGTTGTATGCGGCTACGGCAACTTCGTCGCCTATACAAAAATATCGATTGACGGCGGACGAAGGAGGTGATACGTTAGACAGATCCGTGTTATTATTAATTTCGCGTTGGGCCGATGTACGATTTCCGACGCATAATCTATGGGGCAAGGATAACAAAGGAGATACTAGTACGTCATCTTTGGTTGCTTTTGCAGCAATGTGGGCGTTAAGAAATGCGGTTAGATCACGTCGTCAAGTTAATGATCCCACAAATACCAATTTTATTCCAGGGAGACCTTTACCTTTATTGGCTGCGTTCTCTTCTAGAGTGCATTTGGATAGATTATTACAAAACAGTTATCTCCAAGCCAGAAATATAAATTCGGAAAATTTAGTTTGGAGAGCATTTGAGGAAATGCGGCGAGAATCTGAAATATGGTATGCTAGTAAAGAAAAGACACCAAATCACCACCACCTACGAGTATTAACATCAACATCAACTAGTAGTGGTACGAATCTCGGAGGCATGACCGCGAGGCTAGCTGTAGAACCAGCAGGTTTAATTCCCAATATTGATGTCATAACCAATAACCCTACACACACAACAACACCATCCGACGAAATTGGCAAATATGTAGAAAACAACGAAGATGTTAATAAAGGGTTAAAAATGCTATTGACGGACGGTAGAATTGCGTTATCAGTAACAGACCTTAGGAGCTTCTCTAAAGAAACTTTTGCTAAAATGAAAACATTTCCTATAACTCCGTTTGATTTCTAATAACCAAATATAGAGCTAGCGTAGCATCTTTACTTTCATTACTCTTTTTTGCTGCTTCACCGACAACAACAAAAGAAGAATGGTTTCAGAATGTGACGATTTTTTGAACCAGGATTTACTCCTTAGTTCTTCTTCAAGCGATGACGATGATGGTGGCGATGAAACTTTTGATAGTACTTGTATAAAAAAACGAAAATTCATCGAAAACACAGAAACTGAAAAACCCGCGGCAAAGAAACAAAAAGTGCTGCCTTTGACATCAAAAACGCCGTCTTCTTTTTTAAATTATCACGCCTGCGATATTGGTGTTAAAGACATCAGTGTCGATGAAGATGATGAAGATGATGATAAATACATGTCGTCGTCTTCGTTTAATTCATCATCATCATTAGATTCTGATGATTGTATTTCAGATGAGAAAAACACTAAAAAGAAGAAGCATTATGTTAAGTCTAGGACATTAAAAATTAAGAATCAGAATCGCGTCTATCCTGAAAAAACGCGGTTCTTGAAGTAGAGAAAGATGTGAAAAAAGAAGATAGGGAATATTTTATTAACCAATGGGCCACTGATGCTGACAACGAATATGAGGATGACGATAACGCTGAAGAGGAGGAGGAAGAAGAAGAAGAATTTGATCCCGATAAAGTGCACATTATGTCTTATTTGAAAAAAAGAGGAAAAGGAAATAGAAGACCACGATATTGATAATGTGAATGGAGATGAAGATGATGCTGGAAAAAAACACTTCAATTTTACTAGCTAAAAGCCAAATACCCGAACGCGTCATTGAAATATTTTCGGCATTATTGAAAAAACAAAGTTTCCAATTTTCTCAGTCGGTTTCGTTTGTACGCATGGTGAGGGATCAAGTTAATCAAGCTATGAACTCTACCTTTTCGTCCATGTTATCTAACTCGGGTATACGGTATTTGGAAGATTGCATTGGCGGAGGAAAAAGACAACAAGGAGGAGAAAACAACAACGATAATAATTATAATAACAATAATAATAATAACAATAATAATAACGTCGACGATGAAATAGACGACAGAGAAAAACGCATGAGGCGCGTCGCGAAAATTTTGGCAAATATAGCGGCAAGTTCTAATCCAGAGAATCACTTTAAACCGGCGGTTAATCTGTTGAAAAGCGTAGGCTCTGCCGCCACCAACAAGAAATTGTACAACAATAACGAAATGATCCCTCAAGTATGGAACAAAGTTATGTTTTACCGAGAAATCCACAGCGTCATTTCGTTGTATTTATCGTTAGTGTACGTTCAAAGAGCCATGAACAACGACAATACAAATTCCAGCGGTTACGCGGAAGGTATGGTTACTAAAATTCTAAACATCATTGGAAAAATCCCCTACGAAAAAATGAGTCGCGAAAAGTATATATCGGTAGGAAGAGACGCCTTATATTTGTACCAAAATGTGATCACGGACATGACCGGCCCCAAGCATTACAAAAGACTTAGAATACCCCAACAACAGGCTGACTTTTGTTACGTTATAGCCATGTTGGCCAATGACGTGCCCATTACGTCGGATTTATCGTTGACAAGTAAAGCTACAAATTTAGTACAATTCGCTTCAGCTACGGTTGACCCCGCCTACCACTTAGCAGTGCATAAAATGGCGTGCGTGTTTAATAGCAGCTATTCGGTGTACAAAGTTTTGGGATTAGACTGGAAAATGCTCTTAAGAGCCAACAAGATACTAACGATATTATCTGCCAGAAATAAATGTCTAAGCGAACGGAAACCTAGGACAGTAACTCAGAGCGTTTTTTCTGTATTTGCAGCCGTCGCTAAAAAATAGATTGCGCGCCAGTGGTCTGACTAGCGAAGAGAGTTCGTTGGGTACAGCCGTAAAGCTGGTCGCTCAACAACTACTCTGCGAAGGAGTAACTCGGCAATCTATTGATGATGGTTGTAATATCATGTCTGGGAGTTACGAAGACGAAGAAGGTATTACTTTAAAATGTTTGGGAGCCGGTGTCAAGGATATTAAGATTGTGGGATTATCTACTTTGTTTACGGATAGGTTACGTAAACGCATGAGAAGGAATACCACCGTACTATTAACTCGGACTTTTCAATAACAACAATAGAGTACACCCTGTTCTTTACTGGGAACAGCGTTATAGCGTTAAGAGCTATCGCGGCCGCGTTAAAAAACGTGCTACCGAAGAAGTATTAAAATGGTCCTAGGAAGAACTGTGTTTGGTGGGTATTGCTATAAGAAGCTATTTCTCGTCAGAGTAAGCATCATTGTAAAGATTCATACACCCTCTTCTTCATCCTTAACTCGCCCCAATAACCCTGACGAAAAAAATCAACATCATCAACTTGTTCACTGAAGATTAAAAAAAAGAAGTAATGACCATGTTTGCTGCGTCTAACAACAATAATTCTTTCTCCGCCAGTGCGCTCGACACCCAACAAGAATTGGGCGCTTTGGGGATCACCAACACTCAGTTTAAAACTGTAGTTGAAATTTTATCCAAACGTTCCAATTCGCTATTTTTTGAAGATGGTTCCGGCAAGTTACGGAACGTAATAGCCGCTAATCCAACCCAAAAGTCTCTAGTGTTGTACCTGGGTTCGAAAAAGAAGACTGGCAGCGGTTCTGGTCAAGGAGGAGCGGGAACTGCGGTTAAAGCGGAAGGAACTACTTTGGCTGGAAGTCCTTCCTTGGATTCGGCTTTGGGGGCCGACGGGAAAAAGAACGGAGGATACAATAACAAAATTAATCTTTTAAATAAAATCGAAGCCGAGGAAATTTCTTTGAAGAAATTGGCCTTTATGATAAACAGGACGAGGCCATCTGATGATAATCCTTTGAAGGATGATAAAGACGCCGTTCCTCCTGAAAATTTATGGGAGCAATTAACGGAAAAAAATTTGGAGTATATTTTTAGGGAATGTGTAACTTTAGATGTGGCAAATGACGGGAATATCGTACGTCAAGGTAGATTTCTCAACAAGGACGAAGTTGGCAATAACCCGTATTTGATGAAAATTACCATAAACCTTAGGATATTAATGAGGATGTTATTAAACTTCCCTTGGTTTTGTAATAGGTTATTCAGAGTTGCTTCGGGATTGCAAATAGAAACTACAGCTTCATCAAACATTATAATGGCCGCTGAAGATAATATGAGCAACGTGTGGGGCGATGTCGTTGTTAAAAGTTGCATCAGTGAAGAGAAGATACACAAGTCAATGCAGTATTTGAACACAGAATATCCAACTGTGTTAGAAACGATCAAAGCTCTTCCAGGAGGCAAACCCACTCACTTCTTTGTCGAATTTGAAAGAATCGATAACGGAATTGGCCTGGCGTTATCTGAGGAAGAACACCCATTCGTATATGGAATACAGATGTTTCAATACGATAAGGAAGACTCTACAAAATGATAATAATATTATTGGCGCTGGAGGAATTGGAGGGGGTTGTAGTCGATTGGATAATTTATTGGGTAATAACCATAATAACAATATTCAAGACGTTTCTCCGCTGAATATCGTCGCGGCTGCTGCCGATATTATGAGTTTTAATACTCCTTCTTCTAATGACTCAAAAAGTGGTGAAAACTGCGGTATTTTTGCGGGTAGCTGCTTTGCTACTGAAACTGACAAGTCATGGTTGAGAGGAATAATGCAAGCTGATTCGTCGCAACAAAGAGGAGGAAGTGATGGAGGAGACACTAATAATAGTGCGGGTCAGTTTAGTTACGAAAGATTTCGTTGGGGTGAAGGAACGGCGTCTGTCGCTCAAAATTCAGCCATAAATTTATTACCCGTTTGCAAGGGAGAAGAAGGAAGACAATTCTTTTTGTGTATGATTTACTTTATAAATAAATCATTGAACGACATTGAAAATCCTTTGATGTGTGAAGAGAAGAATATATTTGGAGAAGACCAATTGGAGAATTACAAGACGTACAAGGAACTTTTTACAGCTGCTGTATGTTCTAACCCCGCTAACGTTTATAGAGTAGTATGTGATCTATTTGTCAATTTGGTACTCCCCAGACTTCGTAACCCAATCTCTCAACAAATTGAACAAGTAAAACAGATTACAACCTCTAGCGGACAACAAAAATCGAGAATTGTGACCGAATACGGATGCGTGGATACACAATATAATAACACCCCCCCCCTCATGCTAGAGGAAAGGTTAGAATAAGCGCAAGGAAAGGATGCGAGTGCAAAAAGTCTTGCAAGGAAATCAAGTGTTTTGATAATAATAGGAAGACTAATTTGCCGACTTACATGGTGATGGATCACCGGAACGGCGGAGGTGAAGAACCAGCCTTCAAAAGAAACCATAATTCTCACCTCAGTAACGCTCACGATTTTAGATTTTTCGACGCCTTTGAAATTCGTATGCGCGAATATAAGAACAGTAATAAAAAAAAGAAGAACAAGAAGACCTCGTTCACTACTGATCACGACTTTTTATTACAAGACAGAAAAGCGTTTGATTTGCTGAGGGGGTGTTTCTTGTCTGCTGGCTTGCATCATATTTATTGCCCGGATGTCTTTATGGTGCACAGGGGAGATAACTTTAATATTAACTTTCAGAATAATAAACTTGAGGGTTATAACGAAAGTAACGGTGTAGAGGAAGTAACTTCGTCTCAGGTAGTTAACGCTAAAGCGGCTTTGGAAGATATCGTGAATAACAAGATGAAAAGGGACGGTTCAGTGTTTGATTACATGCAAGAGAATAAAATGTCCCTGCGAGAATTTTCCCTCAAGACGGGTAAGCTGGTCAGGGAATTTAATGCTCTAACCACCAGGTTATGCAACGTTTGCAATGATCAACCTCTGAATCCTTTGAAGATCATGTGCTATATTGGCCATTACATTTTTGATGTGTTGCCTCTTTTAGAATTGTTGTTGGTATTTGTCGAAAACGAAGAATTGAGGAAAGAAGTGAGGCTTGCCGTCAAGTCACACCCGAGAACAAAACTGCTGAACAAGTTATTTCAGAACCAGAAAATGTACGCGTCTACTTTTCATTGTTTAAATTTTTGATTAAATTCACTTTGAGAAATTATAATGCGGCTGTTACTTCTGCTATTAATCGTAGAGGGTATATTTCTAGCATCTATAATATTACGGGTTATAGATTCTGTAATAACGGAGACGTGATAAAATACCACGAAACTATCGCGTCTATTTACTCTTGCGTTTCCTACACTGACTACTTTTCCACTAGAGGTAACGAAGTCGAAAATGCTTCGAAAATAGACGAAATGGAAGGGTACAATAAAACCGTCGCTTGTCTGAGTAAACAAGTTAACATCAATTCCTCTGAAAATGCCGACGAAGTCGAAAGTAGTGTTTTAAAAATGTTTGCGCTTAAAGTCTTTAATTGTGGTTATTCGGATAGTTCAGATTCAGATGATTCTGATGTTGACACGAATGACGATGATGATCGCAAGAAACGCAACAGTAACAAAAAAATAACAACTGAAACTAAGAAAAGGAAATTGGAGGAAGACGATGCTGTTGGCAAACGGGTCAGCAAACCAGAGGAAAAGAAACACAAACTATCAGAAGCAGTAATAGTAGAAGAAAAAGAAGAAGAAACATCAACCCCTCCAGCATCAGAACCCGTTCCAGATTTAGAAGATTCCGGTTCCGTTAATATGGAAGAAGATTCTAGTGTTGAAAGTATTAATGGCAACAACAACAACATATTTTTCCATTATTTTTCCATTTCTAAAATTATTTAAATTTTAGACTTTTCTTTTTTTATATACTACTTGTGTTATTATTGTATGTTTTTCTTAATATTCGAAGGCCTTTTTTGAAATTTTTATTATATCCATTATTAATAATATTATCTTTGCATCTCATGAATTTTCTTGTCATTATTCCAGATATTTCTGATATTTTCTAATTATTATTATTTTTTATATAATTGCAATTTGGTATATAAATATTTCTAGTGCTTTATTATAGCATTTTTTAACAATAGTACTACTTTTGCTGTTATAAATTATTGTTTCATCATTAATCTATTCTTTTTTCTATCAGCTAATGGGTTTTTCTTTGAATTTCACTATTTGTTTTTAAATTTATAATTATTTTGATTATTGGTGTTTGAGTTATTTTTGTTATCATCGCAATTTTTTTTTATATTAGTACTATTTTTATCTTCATCGTTGCAATTAGTGTTATTATTTTCATTTTACTCGTAATTGTTACGATTGATTTTACTATTGCATATTTGATCAGTATTGCTGCTCTTGCTGGTATAAGTGTTTTTTTCTTCATTGACATTTTTCTTATTTTTAAATGGCTAAGAGTTTTGTTTGAATTCCCATACGTAATACTTATTTTCGCTGTTAATATTGAAAGTTTTAGTAGGAAATGTTACTATGTCCACAAAGAATGCAATTACTTTGATTAATGGTGTTGGAGACATTTTGTTTTTTATTGCAACTTTGTTCTTTAAAGATACTCTTCTTGTTTTTATTGCTACTTTGGTTGTTATTGTTACTATTGCTCTTCTTAATGCTATTTTTCTTTATTGTTAATTATGTTGTTTTTATTATTTTTTTATCATTATTGTTACAATTAGTGTTATTATTACATCTAAGAATTTCTTTATATTCACAAGCCATTTTTTGCAATATTAATTATTTCTGTTATTGATTATGTTATCCTTGCATTGCGAATATTTTTGATATTTTGGTAGATATTTATTTTTTTATATAATTGCAATTTGCTGTTTTAAATGATTTTTCTCATAATTTATATTTTCATTTCTAGTATCTAGTGAGTTTTGGTTTGAATATCCCTATCTATTTTTTGTTTTTGTAAATAATGTTACTAAATCTATAAAGAATGTTATTGCTTTGATTATTGGTTACAGTTGTTTTTACTAATTTGTTATTATTACAACTTTGGTTCTTATAGTTTTAATTCTTGTTTTTATTGTTATTTTGGTCATTATTGTTAATGTTGCTGGTATTTCCGATATTTTTCATTTGCATATTTTCTTTTAATTTTATTTTTAAATTATATTCACTAGAATTGTAATGCATATTACTAATATTAGGAGTTATTGTTACTATTTCTAATATGAATGCTATTGCTTTTATCATTGATGTTTTGATAAAATAGGTAAAATTTTGTTATTATTACAATTTTCGTATTTCCTATTACTATTGTTAATCTATTGCTCTTTTAATCTGGTTATTGTTATATTTAATGATTATTTTATTATTCAGCTATTGCTGATAATTAAAAGATATTTGTTGGTATTGCTCTATTTACTACTAATGGTTGCTGATACAATTTATTTTATTGACCTTCCTTTATTGTTACTTCTCTAAAATAGTTACCATTCTTTTTTATTTCTACTTGTGTTATTAATCTAATTTGTTCTTAATATTCACTGGCGTGTTTTTTAATTTCTATTATTTTTGTTATTATTGATGTTATCTGCATATCTTTTGACTTTTTTGTGTGCCATAGATATTTTAGATATTTTGGGGATTACCATTATTTTACATTTATTATTGCAATTTTGCCATGAGCTTTATTATTGCTTTTCGATCAGTATTACTACCTTTGTTGTTATAAATTGCTGGTTTTGCTATTATAAGTAATTTTTTCATCATTAATATTTTTCTTATATCTAGTGGCAAAAATGTTTTAGTTGGAATTCCCCTGTATATTACAAATTTCCGACGCTAATGTTAATATATCTGTAAACACTTCAATTGCTTTGATTATTGGTGATGCATCAAGTTTTGTCGCTATTTTGTTTATTATTACAACCTTGGTTTTTAAAGCTACAATTCTTGTTCATATTGCTGTTTTTGTAATTTCTGTTTATAGTTTTGGTATTATTGATATTTTTTTCATTACTATTTGTTATTTCTGATTTTTAGCTTATTTTCGTTAGAATAGCCAGTCTTATTACTAATACAAGAAGTTATTGTTGCTATTGCTTATATGAATGCAATAGCTTATAATATTGGAATTTTGTTCAAAAATTTTCGTCTTTATTGTTACTGTTGATGTTCTGTTGCTATTTTGGGCTTGTTTTTGTTACAATTGTTACCTTTAATGGCTCTTTCATTTTGTTATTGCTGATGATTAAAAGTTATTTTTTGGTATTGCTCTATTTGCTACTAAGCGTAATGATTGCTTGTGCAATTGATATTATTATTGACATTTTTCTATTATTGTTACTTTTCAAATATTATTGCTATTGATGTCTTTTTTATTACGACTTGCGATATTAATCTAATTTGTTCTTAATTATCACTGGTCCTTATTTGGAATTTTTATTATTACTGTTATTATTTCTGTTATCACTGCATTTTTTTTTATGTTTTTGTCAGTACTGCAGATATATTTGATATTATCTGAATCACTACTATTTTTCATTTATTACGCAATTTTGTATATAATTATTACTATAGGCTTTATTATTTATTCTTTTTACTAATATTGCTACTTTTGCTGTTACAAATTATTTTTTTCATCAATAATATAACTCGTTTTTTTTGTAGTGGCCAAAGATTTTTTTTTTAATTCCCCTATTTATTTTTAATTTAATTTATAGTGTTACTATTTCTGTAAAGAATGCAATTGCTTTGATTATTGATGTTGAAGTAATTTTAGCTATCTATATAACTTTTTTTGGCATTATTACTATTTTTATTATTATAGATTTGATAAATGTTAACGGTATAATTTTGATCATAATTATTAATACTATTACTATTATTGAATTTTTTTTTATCAATATTGCTGCTCTTGCTGGTATAAATGATTTTTTCACCATTAACATTTTTCTAAAGTCTAATAGCTAAAGGGTATTTGTTTGAATTCCCCTATGTATTAGTAATTTTCGTAGACAATGTTATTTATTTTGTATTTTAGTAGATAGCATTATTAAATCTGTAAAGAGAGTAATTGCTTCTATTATTGGTGTTGGAACCATTTTGTTCTTTAAAGTTACTATTCTTATTTTTATTGATATTTTGGTCGCTATTTTTAATATTGCTATTTTAATCTGCTATTTCTTCTTTATTTTTAACAATGTTGATATTATTCCTATTCTTATCATTATTGTTACAATTGGTGTTATTGGTACAATTCTGATCATAATTTTTAAAATTGGTTTTTATTATTACTTTTTTTTATCAGTATTGCTGCTATTGTTGGTGTAAGTGATTTTTTCATCTTGTTCATCATTTTTATTTCTAATGACTAAAGAGTAGATGTATAAATTCCTTTATGCATTACTAATTTTCGCAGTTGATGTTAATATTTCTGTAAAGAATGCAATTAGTTTGATTAGTAGCGTTGCAATTATTTTTGTTGTTAATTTCTTATTATCACAACCTTAGTTTTTATAGCTACGATTCTAATTTTTATTGAGATTTTGGTTATTATTGTTAATATTGCTAGTATTTCTGATATTTTTTTATTTTAATGATTATTTTGTTATTTTGTTATTTTTTTGAATTATTTTCGTCAGAACTGACATATATATCACTAACATTAGTAGTTATAGTTACTATCACTAATATGAATGCAATTGTTTTTAATAGTTTTTTTTTTGTCAAATAGATAGAATATTGTTGGTATTGCAATGTTAATTTTCTTTGTTACTATTGTTGCTCTATTGGTGTTTTGGTTACTGGTACAATTGATTTTATTATTGACATTTTTTCATTATTGGTGTTTTTCTAAATGTATTGTCATTTTTTGTCTGTTTTATTACTATTTGTGTTATTACTCAACCTTTTTATTAATATTAATGGGGCCTTTTTTCAATTTTTACTATTTCTGTTATTATTGATGTTATCATCGCATATTTTGACTTTTTTTGGTCAGTACTGCAGATATTTTTGATATTTTGGTAAATACTTTGTTATTAATTTTGCACATAGCTGCTAATATTAATCATGTTATTTTTTAATCAGTATTGCCACTTTTGCTGCTATAAATGCTTCTTTCATCATTCATATAATTCTTATTTCTCTTGATTATAGAGGTCATGTTTGAATTCCCACATTTATCTTTAATTTTAATAGATAATCTTACTCTATATGTAAAGACTGCAATTGCTCTAGTTACTGGTGTTGGAGTCTTTTCAGTTATCATTACAACTTTGTTGATATTATTACTCTTTTTATAATTATTGCTATAATTAGTATTATTAATACAATTTTGCTCATACTTGTTACTATTGGTTTTATCATTGCTTGTTTGATCAGTATTGCTGATTTTTTTGTTTGAGTTCCCCTATATAATACTAATTTTCCTAGTTAATGTTAATATTTATTTTATTTGAATAGATAATGTTACTATTTCTGAAAAGAATACGATTGCTTTGATTATTGATGTTGGAGTCATTTTTGTAATCATTGCAACATGGTTGATATTATTACTATATTTTTTAAATATTTTTAACAGTGTTATTTTTACAATTTTGCTTATAAGTGTTAATATTGGTTTTATTATTGCTTTTTTGATGAGTATTGTTGCTTTTGCTGTTATAAGTGATGCTTACATCATTAACATTACTCATTTCTAAAGGCTGAAGAGTTTTTGCTTTAATTACCCTAAGTATTACTAATTTTCGTAGGTGTTGTTTAAATTTTTGCTCAACTTTCGTAGATAATGTTAATAATTCTGTTAAGAATGC
This sequence comes from Halocaridina rubra, assembly GCA_037179515.1. NCBI lineage: Eukaryota > Metazoa > Arthropoda > Malacostraca > Decapoda > Atyidae > Halocaridina > Halocaridina rubra. The sequence continues at coordinate 34,758 of JAXCGZ010012025.1, forward strand.
AAGTACTTTGATTAATGGTGTTAATCAATTAATGTTACAATTTCAGCTTTGTTCTTTAAAGTTGCTATTCTTGTTTTTATTGCTACTTTGGTTGTTATTATTATTACAGTAAGTGTTACTACAATTTGTTCATAATTTTCAATGTGTACTTTTTTTATCAGTATTGCTACTGTTGTTGTTATAAATAATTTCTTAATCAATAAAAACTTCTTATTTCTAGTGGTTAAAAAGATTATATTTGAATTTCCCTATTTATTTTTAATTTTATGAGATAATATTATTTCTGTAAAAAATGCAATTGCCTTGATCATTATTGTTGGAATAATTTTTTTATCATCACAATATTGCTGATATTATTAAAATTTTTATTATTATTCTTATAATTAAGGTTTTTACAGCAATTTTGTACATAATTATTACCATTGATTTTACTGGTGTTTTTTTAAATTATTTTTGCTGCTTTTGCTTTCATAAGTTATTTTTTTCATCATTAATATTATTCCTATTTATCCCATATGCAAATTTGTTTCTGTAGCATATGTTATTTATCTTTTATTTTTATAGATAATGTACTATTTCTGTAAAGAATGCAATTTCTTTGATTACTGGTGTTTGAGTCATTTTTGTTTTTATGACAACTTTGTTCTTTAAATTTACTCTTCTTGAATTTATTGTTATTTTGGTCGTAATTGTTACTATTGCTCTTATTAATGCCATTTTTCTTTATTTTTAGAAATGATATTTTTTACTATTTTTTATAATTTGTTACAATTAGTGTTATTATTACAATTTTGCTCATTATTGTTGCTATTGGTTTTATTATTCCTATTATGATCAGTGTTGCTGCTTTTGCTGATATTAGTGAATTTTTCATCATTAACATTATTCGTATTTCTAATGGCTAAATCGTTTTTGTTTGAATTCCCTTATGTATTTTTGATAGCCGTTGTTAATGTTAATATTTCTGTAAAGTATGCACTAAGCCTTGATTAACTATAGGTGTTGGAATAATTTTTGTCATCATTACAAATTTATTGATATTATTACTATTTTTATCATTATTGTTACAATTAGTGTTATTATTACAATTTTGCTCGTAATTGTTACTATTTTTTTATTACTGATTTTTTTTATCATTATTGCTGGTTTTGCGGGTATAAGTGATTTTTACATCATTAACATTATTTTTTTTCTAAAGTTAAAGAGTTTATTATTTGAATTTCCAGTAAAATACTAATTTTTATAGATAATGCATATATTCATTTTTATTTTAATAGGTAATGTTACTATTTCTGTAAAGAATGCAATTGCTTCGGTTTATTGTGTTGGAGTCATTTTTTTTAATTACAATTTTTTTCTGTATAGTTGCCATTTTTTTTATTGCTTTTTTAGTCGTTATTGTTACTAATGATTTTTTTTAATGCTATTCTTTGTTTATTGATAATTATGTTGGTATTATTACTAGTTTTATCATTATTGTTATAATTGGTGTTTTTATTATAAATTTGCCCATAATTATTATTTTAGGTTTTATTATCACATTCTTTTTTTTTTATCAATTTTGATGATTTTGCTGGTGTAAGTAATTTTTACATTAACATTTTTCTTATTTTTAAAGGCTAAAGAGTTTTTGTGTGAATTCCCCTGTGTATTGCTAATTTTCGTAGTTAATGATAATATTCATTTTAATTTTAGTGTATAATGTTGCTATTTTTGTAAAGAATGCAATTGCTTGATGATTAGTGTTGAAATTATTTTCATTATTGTTACAATTTTCTTGGTATTATTACTATTTTAATATCTTTTTTTACAATTAGTGTTATTGAAATTTTGCTCATAATTATTTTTGTTATTGTTGTTGTTATTACCTTTTTGATGAGTATTGGTGCTTTTGCTGGAATCATTGATTTTTGCATCGTTATCATTATTGTTATTTTTAAAGGCTAATGAGCTTTTGTTTGAATTCCATTTTGTAATACTAATTTTCATAGTAAATGTTGATATTTTTTGTATTTTAGAAGATAATGTTTTTGTAAAGAATGCAATTTCTTTGGTTATTGGTGTTGTAGTCAATTTTATAGTTATAAGAACTTTGTTTTTTATAGTTGCTTTTCTTGTTATTATTGCAATTTTGGTAGTTTTTGTAACTGTTGCTCTTCTTAGCGTTATTTATTTATTTTTAATTATGTTGATATTTCTATCATTATTGTTTCAATTAGTGTTTTTATTACAATTTTGCTCATAATTGTTACTATTAGTTATGAATTATATTTTCATCATTAATATTTTTCTTATATCTAGTGGTGTAAGAGTTTTTGTTCGACTTCCCCTATTGATTTTTAATTTTAGTAGATAATATTACTATTTCTGAAAACAATATAATTTTTTTGATTATTAGTGCTGGAGTAATTTTATTTATTATCACAACTTTATTTATAATTCTGCTAATTTTGTCATTAATTTTACAATTAGTGTTATTAGTGGAATTTTGCTCTAAATTTTTATTATTGGTTTTATTGTTGCTTTTTGGATCAGTATTTCTGTGTATGTTGGTATAAGTGATATTTACATCATTAAAATTATTCTTCTTGCTAATGGCTAAAGAGTTTTAGTTTGAATTCCCCTATGTAATACTCTTTTGCGTATTTAATGTTACTTATATTTTTCATTTTATCAGATTGGAGGAATTTTTGTTATCATTTCAAGCTTTTTCTTTTGCTCATAATTGTTACTATTAGTTATGAATTATATTTTCATCAATAATATTTTTCTTATTTCTAGTGGTGTAAGAGTTTTTGTTCGACTTCCCCTATTGATTTTTAATTTTAGTAGATAATATTACTATTTCTGAAAACAATATAATTGGTTTGATTATTAGTGCTGGAGTAATTTTATTTATTATCACAACTTTATTTATAATTCTGCTAATTGTGTCATTAATTTTACAATTAGTGGAATTTTGCTCTAAATTTTTATTATTGGTTTTATTGTTGCTTTTTGGATCAGTATTTCTGTGTATGTTGGTATAAGTGATATTTACATCATTAAAATTATTCTTCTTGCTAATGGCTAAAGAGTTTTAGTTTGAATTCCCCTATGTAATACTCTTTTGCGTATTTAATGTTACTTATATTTTTCATTTTATCAGATTGGAGGAATTTTTGTTATCATTTCAAGCTTTTTCTTCGTACTTTATTCCTATTTTTAATTGCTATAGAGTTTTGTTTGAATTCCCATGTGCAATACTAGTTTTCGTAGTTTGTTATTTATCATCTAATTTTGTGGATAATATTGCTGTTTATGTAAAGCATGCAATTTCCTTTATTACTGGGAAATGGAGTCATTTTTGTTTTTATGACAACTTTGTTCTTTAAATTTACTATTTTTGATTTTATTGTTATTTTGGTGGTAATTGTTACTATTGCTCTTATTAATGCTATTTTTCTTTATTTTTAGTAATGATAGTTTTACTATTTTTATCAATAATCAAAGCAATTGCATTCTCTACAGAAATAGTAACACTATAAACTAAATTAGAATAAATAAGGGCATTGAAAAATATTCTTTGGTCACTACAAAACACGAATTTCATTATTGATTAAAAAATTTATAAAAACAAAAGTAGGAATATTAGTCCAGAAATAAACGATAAAGCCAATAGTAATAATTATATACAAAATTGCAATAATAAATGAAATATAGTAATTCCCAAAATATCAAAAATAGCTTCAGTACTGAAAAGCACATCAAAAAATGCAGTAATAACATGAAATTTAAGAACAAATTAAATTAATATTGCAAGTAGTAATAAAGAAAAGACAAAATATCAATAATTTTGGAAGAGTAACAAATTTAGAAAAATGTCAATAATTATGCTTAGGAGTAAAATGAGCAAAATCAACAAATAACTTTTAATTTTCAGCAATAACAAAATGAAAGAGCCATAAAGGTAACAAGATCAAAATAGGAAAAGAACATCAGTAGTAACAAAAAAAGGGAAAATTGTAATAATAACAATAGTGTAGCTATTTGACAAAATACCAATATTATAAGCAAGTACATTCATATAAGCAATAGTAACAATAACTACTAATATTAGTAATAAGAATGGCTATTCTAACAAAAATAATTTAAAAATCAGATATAAGAAAATAACAATGAAAAAAAATATCAATAATGCCAAAAATATAAACAAAAATTACCAAATTAGCAACAAAAACCAGAATTGTAACTTTTAAAACCAAGGTTGTAATATTAACAAAATAGCAACAAAAATTTATGCCACACCAATAATCAAAGCAACATTAACGTCGAAAATTTGTAGTATACAAATCATTTTGTTATCTTTACAACTTTATTGTATTGCTATTTTCATAATTATCATTTTAATATATGTCATTAATAAAATTTTGCTCATAAATGTTACTATTGGCTTTATTGTTGCTTTTTTGATCACTACAAAACACGAATTTCATTATTGATTAAAAAATTTATAAAAGCAAAAGTAGGAATATTAGTCCAGAAATAAACGATAAAGCCAATAGTAATAATTATATACAAAATTGCAATAATAAATGAAATACTAATTTTCATAGTAAATGTTGATATTTTTTGTATTTTAGAAGATAATGTTTTTGTAAAGAATGCAATTTCTTTGGTTATTGGTGTTGTAGTCAATTTTATAGTTATAAGAACTTTGTTTTTTATAGTTGCTTTTCTTGTTATTATTGCAATTTTGGTAGTCTTTGTAACTGTTGCTCTTCTTAGCGTTATTTATTTATTTTTAATTATGTTGATATTTCTATCATTATTGTTTCATTTAGTGTTTTTATTACAATTTTGCTCATAATTGTTACTATTAGTTATGACGTAAAACCGGAACAATGATGTCAAAAATAATTTATAACAGCCAATGTAGAAATAAATAAAACAATAATAAAGCCAATAGTCATTAGATATAAAAAAAATATTAATGATGAAAAATTACTTATGATAGCAAAAGCAGCGATATTGATAAAAAAAAAAGCAGCAATAAAACCAATAGTAACAATTATCAGCAAAATTGTAATAATAACACTGTAACAATAATATTAAAATTATTAATATTATCAATATTGCAAAAACTACAGAAAACAATAGCATTCATAAGAGCAAAAGTAACAATAACGACGAAAATAAAGATAAAAACAAAAATAATAACTAAAAAGAACAAACTTTTAATAATAACAAAAATAACCCCAACAGTTAATTATAATCTACGAAAAATAGCATTACATAGGGGAATTCAGAGTAAAACTCTATAGCTATTAACAATAAGAATTATCTTAATATTGAAAAAATCACTTATTCCAACATGAGTAGCAATACTGATCAAAAAAGCAACAATCAAGCCAATAGTAACATTTATTAGCAAAATTGTATTAATGACATATATTAAAATGATAATTATGAAAATAGCAATACAATAAAGTTGTAAAGATAACAAAATGACTGCAACATCAATAATCAAGGCAATTGCATTCTTTACAGAAATAGTAACATTATATACTAAAATAAAAATATGAAGAGAGGTATTCAAACAAAAATTCTTTGACTCAAACGGTAGCGTCCGCGACTCTGAGGCGTCAGGTCGAGGGTTCGCGCCTCGCTACGGTCTGATGTTAGCAAGGGCATGCACTCAGGGTAACGATTACATCTGCCAAAACAAGGCCTTCGCAAGTAGGCAACCATCCTAGCCCTTGGTAGAAAAGGGAGTCCGTGACGTAAAACCGGAACAATGATGTCAAAAATAATTTATAACAGCCAATGTAGAAATAAATAAAACAATAATAAAGCCAATAGTCATAATTAGGTGCAAAATTGCAAAAATAAATGAAAAATAATAATAATTCCCAAAATATAAAAGAAATATATGCAGCATTGAATGAAAAGACAAAAGATGCGATGATAACATCAGTAATAATAGAAATAATAAGAATTGTAAAAAAAAAAATTGCATGGGAGTATTAGGAACAAATTAGATTAATAACACAAGTCGTAATAACAATAATTTTAGATATATAACAATGATGGAAAATTTTCTAAAATAATATCAATTGTATCAGCATACTTAGTAGTAAATAGAGCAATGCTAGCAAATATCTTTTAATCATTAGCAATATCATAATAATGAAAGAACCGATAAAGGCAGCAATAGATACAAAAACAAGATGAAAATAATAGAAAATTGTAAAAATAACAAAATTGTAGCTATTTGACCAAAACACCTATATTAAAAGCAATTATATTAATATTAGAAACTGTAATAATAACGACTAATATTAGTAATAAGAATGGTAATTCTAACGAAAATAATTTAAAAATCAGAAATAACAAAATAATAATGAAATAAATATCAGTAATACCAACAATATTAACAACATAGCCCAAAATGGCAATTAAGACAAGAATTGTAACTTTAAAGACCAAACTTAAAATAATAACAAAGTACAATAAAAACCACTGCAACATCAATAATCAGAGCTATTGCATTCCTTTCTTTACATAATAAAACAACGAAAATTAATGCAAAGTGGAAATCAAACAAAAACGTTTTAGCCATTAGAAATAAGAATAATGTAAATGATGAAAAAGTCACTTATACCGGCAAAAGCAGCAATACTGAACATAAAAGCAATAATAAAACCAATTGTAACAATTATGAACCAAATTATGAAAATAACACTATTTGTAACATAAATGATAAAAAAAGTAATAATATCAACATTATTGAAAATTAAGAAAAAATAGCATTAGTAAGAGCAAAAGCAACAATTAAAATCAAAATAGTAAAAGAAAAAGCAATAACCAAATAACCAATAACCAAAGCGATTGCATTCATTACTGAAAAAGTAACCTTAGCCACCTAAATTAAAATAAATATCAATATTAATTACGAATATTAGAATTACATAAGGGAATTCAAACAATGACTGTTTAGCCTTTACAAATAAGAATAATGTTAATGATGCAAAAATCACTTATACAAGCAAAAGCAGCATTAGTGATCTAAAAAGTGATAATTAAACCGAAATTAACAATTATTAGGAAAATTGAAATAATAACACTAATTGCCACAAATTTATAAAAATTACAGCTATTTAAGCAAAACACCTATATTAAAAGCAATTGCATTCATATCATAAATAGTAACAATAACTAATAATAATAATAGTAATAAGAATGGTAATTCTAACGAAAATAATAAATAAATAAAAAACAAAATAGTAATGAAAAAAATATCAGTAATACCAACAATATTAATATATATATATATATATATATATATATATATATATATATATATATATATATATATATATATATATATATATATATATATATATATATATATATATATATATATATATATATATATATATATATATATATATATATATATATATATATATATATATATATATATATATATATATATATATATATATATATATATATATATATATATATATACATATATATACATATATATACATATATATACATATATATACATATATATACATATATATATATATATATATATATATATATATATATATATATATATATATATATATATATATATATATATATATATATATATATATATATATATATATATATATATATATATATATATATATATATATATATATATATATATATATATAAGAGCAAATATACCCTACAATCAATGTGGATATGACAAAAAATGTGGTTATTGTGTCGTCAGTGTTAGTTATACATGATGTTTAACGTGGGTATGGTGAGATGCCTACTTATTTTATTCATGGTGTAACGTATACTTGACAATCAACCAGGATGTGGTGAGATGAGTTTTCATTTCATCCTCGGGGTTGGGTATATCTGGCAATCAAACTGGATATGGTGAGATACCTGTTCATTTTCTGTTTGATGTTTTGTCTGTCTAGCAATAAACTTGTACATGGTGAGATGTGTGCTAATTTTATACTCGGTGTTGGGTATATTGACAGTCAACCTGGATATTGTGAAATGCCTGTTCTTTTAAGTTTTGGTGTTAGGTATTTTTCGCAGTCAACCAGGAAATAGTGATATATCTGTTCATTATATCCTTGGTGTTGAGTATATCTGACTATCAACATGGATAAGGTGAGATGATGGCTCAATTTTTTCTCTATGTTGAGTAAATATCACAATTACCCTCGATATTGAGTATATATGTTCATATTTTGCTTTGTGTTAGAAAATTTTACCATCGACGTGGATTTTGTGAGATGCCTGTTGATTTTATCCTCAGGTTTGAGTATAATTGACTATCAACCTGGATATGGTGAGGTGACTATTCATTTTGTCATCGATATTGGGTAGATCTTGCAATCAAACTGGATATGGTGAGATGCCTGTTTATTTTGTCATCAGTGTTGGGAATGCATGACGATCAATCTGAAATTGGAGAACTTCCTGTTCATATTTTCCTCTGTGCTGGCATATCTGACAATCAACCTGGAGCTGGTGAGATGCCTGTTCAAATTATTTTTAGTGTAATGTGTACTTTACAAATCAACATCGATATGGTGAGATGAATTTTAATATTTTGCGTGGTGTTGGGAAAAATGACCATCAATCTGGATATAATGAGATGCCTGTTTATTTATCCTGATTGTTGGTTATATTTGTTGGGTATGCCTTGCAATCAATGCTGATATGGTGAGATCCAAGTTCAATTTGTCCTCAGTGCTGGATATGGTGAGATGAATGTTCATTTTATTTTTAGTGTTAGGTGCACTTTGCAATCAACCTGGATATGATGAGATTCTTGTTCATTTTATCTTCGGTGTTGATAAAATTGACAATCTAACTGTATATGGTGAGATGACTGTTAATTTTATAACCAATGCTGGGTATATTTGGCAATCAACTTGGATGTGGGAGGTGCCGGTTAATTTTGCAATCATTGGTTAATCTAACTGTATATGGTGAGATGACTGTCAATTTTATAACCAATGCTGGGTATATTTGGCAATCAACTTGGATGTGGGAGGTGCCGGTTAATTTTGCAATCATTGGTTAATATGCTGACAGAGCATTTCATTTTGTCCTCGGTATTGGGTATACCTGACTATCAACCTTGAAATTGTAAGATGTCAGGTCATTTTGTCCTTGGTATTTGTAATGCCAAACAATCAAACTGGATATGGTGATAAACCTGTTTGTTTAATCCTCACTGCTGGTTATTCCAAATAATTAACTGCTGGCTAGTACAGTGGTAACGCGCTGGCTTCGCATTCACGAGGTCGAAAGATCGGTCCCCGTCCAAGACCGAGAGTTTAAGCTGTTTACTGGCAGGAACTGCTGTGGGTGGACATCACAGTGGGGGGTTGGGGCTTGTCCTGGCTGACGAATACCCATTGTAAAATGGAAATAAAGTTTAAAAAAAAAAAAAAAGATACCTGCTTATATCATCCTCGATGGTGAATATACCTAACAATCAACATGGATATAGCAAATAAATGTGTTCTTGTATCTTCAGTGTTAGGTATACCTAATGATTAACATGTATATGCTGAGAAGCCTATTTATTTTATTCTTATTGTTAGGTATACTGGACAATCAACCAGGATATGGTGAGATGAGTGTTCATATTGAACTGGGTGCTGGGTATATCTGGCAATCAAACTGGATATGGTGAGATGCTTGTTTATTTAAAGTTCGATGTTTTGTGTGTCTTACAATAAACCTGTATATGGATAGATACCCGTTTATTTTATTCTCGGTGTTGAGTATACTTGATAGTCAACCTGGATAGGATGAAATCCGTGTTATCCTCATTTTTGGGTACTCATTACATTCAACCTGGATATAGTGAGATGTTTTTTCAATTTATTCCCAGTATTTGGTATACCTAAGAATCAACTTAGAGTGAGTTGCCTTTTCATTTTTGTCCTCAATATTGAACATATCTTACAATCAAACTACTTATGGGGAAATGCAGTTCATTTTGCCATTTGTGTTGAATGTGCATGATAATGAACATGGATATGGTGATATGCTAATTCATTTTGTCCACGGTGTTGTGCATAATTGACTATCAACCTGGATATGGTGATATGACTGTTCATTTTGGCATTAATGTTGGATATATCTGACAATCAATCTGGATATGGTAAGATACCTGTTCACTTTGTCATCGATGTTGGGCATGCATGACAATCAATCTGGATATCGTGAGATGCCTGATAAATTTGACCTCAGTGCTTGGGATATCTAACAATCAACATGGATATAGTGAGATGCCTGTCCATTTTATTTTTATTGTTAGGGGCACTTTGAAATCAACCTGGATATGGTGAGATGCCTGTCCATTTTGGTCTCATTGCTGGGTATATCTGACAATCAACATGGGAATGGTGAGATGCCTTCGCATTCTATTTTTGGTGTTGTGTAATCTTGACAATCAACCTAGATATGGTAAGATTATTTTCTAATTTATTCTCGGCGTTGGCTATACCTGACAATTAACCTGGATACGGGGAGGTGCCTGATCATTTTGCCCTTACTTATGGATATTTCTAATAAATAACCTTTATTTGTTGAGAGGTCTGTTCATCTCATCCCCCTTGTTGGATATACTTGGCAATCAATATGGATATGCCAAAAAACGTGTTCATTATGTCTTCAGTGTTGGACATATTTGAAGATTTACCTGGATATGGTGAGATGCCTCTTTATCTTATTATTGGTGTTAGGTATACTTGACATTCAACCTAAATTTGGTGAGAAGAGTGTTCAGTATAGCCTCAGTGATGGGTATTTGTGACAATCATGCTGGATACGGTACAGAAATATTAACATTAACTTCGAAAATAAGTATTGCATAGAGAAATTCATACAATGACTCTTTAGCCAATAGAAACAAGAATAAAGAACAAGATGAAAAAATCACTTATACCAGCAATAGCAGCAATACTGATAAAGAAAAAATAATAAAAATCAATATAGTAAAAATTATGAGCGGAACTGTAAATAACACTAATTGCAACAATAATGATAAGAATAATAATGTCAACATTGTTACAAATAACGAAGAAATAGCATATTAAAATAGCAATATTAAAAATACCGACCATTTTTTTCTCTCACCATACGCCTGAGTAGATAGTTCTCTATCTGTCAGTCAGCTGACCATAGTCAACCATGCGTT
>JAXCGZ010012026.1:0-15000 GCA_037179515.1 Halocaridina rubra
ATGATTCACCCTCGGCAGATCCTGTATCTTGGCTCTCCGAGGTGATACTATCTTCATTCTGCTGGGAACAGTTATGCTCCCACATATTTTCAGTGACTGTGCCACATCGTGAGCAAGTCCGGGACCGAGGAGTTGTTGTGATGGGCCCAGCAGTCTCTGCTGAACATTTTTGATAAGTGTGCCCCTTCTGGCAATAGAGGGAGCGCTGGATGTTGGTTGAAGATTTTTCTTGCACTTTGAGGATAGGGGGATCTTTAATCCCTGGAAGAAGGACAATTTCTTCTGGAGGATTGACTTCAATTGATTTCCACATCATCTTTAGAGTCGAAGATTCTTTTCCATCATACTTTAAGCGTTGTAGGCTTTCGATGTATTTTCCATCTTCATTTTCTAAGAGGGAGTGCAGTTGTTCTTTATTCCAATAAGTAGGAAACCCTTTAATGAAAAATGTTCTAAGAGGTGGCTTATCCTTTGACACGAATTGGAGCCCCCCATGCACACCCCTTTGCAATTCTTCAATAAGATGCTTGTTTTTCCTCATGACATATAGATGATTAAACCACCATTTGCTTTGGTTGGGAATGCTCAGCGAATGATGGTGAATGGGAAGGAATTTATTCCTCCATTGAAATTTTTCCGCGAGAGATATACCTTCTGGAAAGCTTAGAAGGTGAAAATCCTTCCTTGGGAACACAGACCTAGGTTTGATACCTCTGTCTTTGGCCAGTACCTTCGTTGAGGAACGTGTTCCCCTTTCAGGTGGGGGGGTAGCCATAAGGAGAGTATTTGGTGATGGGGGTGTAAGGAGGGGTGGTCAAATTCAGAGCTTGGTGTCGTTTTCAAGTATATGCCTCTCTTGCGCTGAGCCTATCAGACTGGTGTGTGTGTGTGTGTGTGTAAGTATTTTAACACACACAATGATGCACTGGTAGGGAGGTATGAGATTCCCTCTCGCACTCACTATGGGGTATGTTCTTTACCACAGCCGTAACGGTCAGAAATACAGTAAATTGAGTCGGAATTTTCTTTCTTTAAAGTATATTTTTCAAAAACGTTATTTTGCTCGATATTTATTTATTTATTTTCTTTTTATTATTTATATATATAGATTTATATATATATATATATATATATATATATATATATATATATATATATATATATATATATATATATATATAAAACTATGTTTGTATACAATATAATTGTCACTCCCCCCTTCTTTCTGTCCTTTCCCCAACAAAAGGACGATGGGACGATGTTTTAGCGTGACCCAACACCAAGGGTGCCAGGGACGAACAGAAATAAATGTAGACGAAGAAGAAGAAGAAGAATTTGAATGAACATTTTCTTGGGCTACTAATATGTCCAGTGTTTCCAGTGCTGAGGACAAAAGGAGACGATGTCTTTGTTTATTCCTCATACACATAGAAGCAAGTTCCAAATATTTCTCAGAAGGTGGCCTTTGTAAACGCCGCACAGTGTATTTGATAAGGTATCCGAAGGAGTAGACGTCTCCGGATGTCGAAGTAAGGCCTCCCCATTCCAGAAGCTTTTCTTGGATATTGCTGGAAGACTTTATATTACTTGGTGTGTTTAATTACACAGACGTGATGATACACATATAGCTGTTCAGTCCAGTTCTGCATATTTTGTTCGATATAGGTTTTATATTCATAATAACTCCAGGAATTGGTAGTGTCCGTAACGTTAACAAATACTGTGCCAAATACAGTGAGCTCAAAGTATTAATAAAAAATATACACTATGTAATTAATTAATTGTACACACAAATGCATATATAGGGAGGATGCCTATAATTATTAATTAATAAATTGGTCAAGAAGATTAATTATGACTGTGTTGCAACAAAGAAAAAAAAATAAACAATCATCATGCCTAAAATAATATACAAAATGGGACTTTTTTTTGCCGCAATCTTGGCGCCGCTCTTATATCGTTAAATTGCATTATCGTTGCCCTTTTGGCACTAAGCTGTTTTGGCTAGGCTAGATTAGGTTAAGTTAGGCTATGTTTTATTTAGTAAAGGCTCCAAAACGGCGGAGCCAAATAGTACGCGACCCATATTTAATGTGAAGCAGTTGATTTTTTCATACTAATGACGGAAGGGATACAAGAGAAGACAGCGATGGACTCACTTAATAATGATATTATATTACTTAATACAAAGTATCAAAGAAGAACAACAAGCTTGATAAACAAAAAAGCTTGAAGTTGGAATAAAAGCTTTAGAAAACGAAAGAGGGATAAACTGTCCCTGTCTTAAGAAAATGTGTATATGTAAATGAGCGTATGCAAAGGAAATGTCCCTGAGATTCTGTAAAAAAAAAATGGTTGACAAAGAACCCAACTTGCATATTATGCTGAAAGTTGAAAAAGGACAACTTCGTCATGAAAATGATTGAGAAAAATTAGAAGGGATTGAAAAAGCTGTATTCCATTTTAATAGAGTTGAAGATGGTGATTTTTTTTTAACTGATTGGCAAATGACCTACTTTACTTACGAGAGAGACTAATTATGATTGGATAAAAGAGCAACAGGTATTTAGTATGGGATGACAGCAAAAAATGTGTATCTTTAATTTTCTCTCTTTTAGCGAAATGGATTATTATTATTATTATTATTATTATTATTATTATTATTATTAATATTGATAGTAGTAGTAATAGTAGTATGTATATTACTACTACTACTACTACTACTACTACTAGTAGTAGTAATAGTAGTAGTGTCACGTATGTAAACAATACGTTTTTGTTTTGTACTAATACCGAAAAAAAAGCTGCTTAATGAATAAGTAGACAAGAAATATAGTCTTAAAGTACATGGGAAGCTCCGAGTGTAGGTGCTAGGAAAAATATTACTCAGGGACTTATTAGGGAATATCAGTGACCCAACACACTTCCCTATCACTTGTAGTCGGTGTTTACGACACGCTTGTGAAAACGAATGTGGACGTCTTTTTATCCCCTTCTATTCTCCTTCTTCCATACGTAGGGTATGCGAATGTCCAAAAAGAGTTTCATAATAAGTGGCAAGAGACACTAGGGGGGGGGGAATGATTTTTGACATTATAGGTGACAAAGGTGTTTGCCCAAGTAAAATATAATGTTAAGGTTTGGAGAAAAATATTGTCTCATGAGACGGAAGAAAAAATGAAACTATCTTGAGGAAAAAATGAGGAAGCCTATCTGAGACATTAGCATAGCAATGTAAAGGATCACTGGAGCCTGTAATAAACCATTAGCAAGTAAAGAAGAAAAGTTGAGGAGAGACGAGGCTGGAGACCATTTTGAACACCAATACTGGTCAAGAGGGGAACGAAGGTAGAACCGCTGAAGTTTTTAGTAAACCGAAATGTGGCAGCTTGGCCAAGACGGCTCAAGGCAACAACCTATTTAATTATGGATTTTGTTCTTCTCTCTCTCTCTCTCTCTCTCTCTCTCTCTCTCTCTCTCTCTCTCTCTCTCTCTCTCTCTCTCTCTCTCTCTCTCTCTCTCTCTCTCTCTCTCTCTCTCTCTCTCTCCAATAGCTAGAGATAAAGGCTTAGTACTAAAGATCAACATTTGTTCCCAAAAGCTCTAATATTGAAAGTATAGGAGATAGTCCCATAATTTGAAAAATAAAACAGTGAAAGCCCAGAAAACATCTAACGAAGCGATAATTACATGCAATGCCATAAGAAACACAACAGAAGGTACATACTACACAATTTTAAAGAGGAAAAGATTTTGTGAATCCTCCGGTTAGAAATTAGTTTATATATTCCCATTATACTTATATGCAGAAGGAGTAATGCAAATATATAAACTTCACAGTTTACTAATATATTCAGCATGTGTATGTGTGACTGCGTGTGTGTATTTACGAAATTGTTTTCACCTAATAGTGCTCCAGGGAGAGTCGCATGCTTGTAACTCCCCGTCCCCTGGACGATTCTTAATTCTAGACATTAATACTGATCATAACTTTCCCCAAAACAATGATTGCATTTAGCATTTACCATTTCCTCGCTTAGCGTATTCCAATTTTTTACCATACTTACACTCAAAATGTACCTCCTTACATCCTACAAAGAAACATTCTTACAAAGCTTCAAACAATGACCTCTAGTTCTATAGCCATTCATTTTAGAGTACCGCTCCCCTATTCACTTCGGTCAATATCATGGAGGAATTTGAAAACCGAAAGTATACAATATGTATATACAGCAAAGTAACTATGTACATTACTTATCCAAATGCGAATTTCTACAGCTAAGACAGCCAAAGTACTCGCCGTTAATGACCAAATGCGTCTTATGATGCTACGAAGCCCTTTTGCTGCAGAACTGAGTCTAGTTCATATCCGGAGACATCAGATGGTTAGGGGTAAAGGAAATGAAGCCTTGATTTAATGATGAGGAAAACAAATCCTATTCTAATGGAAGTTGAGTAGACCTTCCACTTTATCCATTCTAGATTTAAGCCCTAATACAAAGCTCGCCTGAATACTGATGAGAGTAGCTAGTTTCTCTCTCATTACGCTTGAGTTACCTTCTGTTATATATTTAGATTTATTCTTTTCAAAGCCTTTATCGAAGCCTGAGTTTGTGATGATACCGTTCTATCATTGAAGACAAATATTCAGTTGAGTATTCAAAGCCTTCTGAATTGCCAGGGCAGACCAACGCCATACAGGGATACACCGCTCCCCATCTACTTCTCTTTCACCAAAGGGTCGGAACACGGTACTTCCAGATAGGATGCTGGGCGCTTTAACCAATGAGCAATGGAACGTTTTGAAAAGCAGAAGTATAATGTCCATCTCCCTTACAATTACACTCTAGTAAAGAGTTTGTGCTAACACATTGTGCATAAAACGATAAGGGAAATTATTTAAATCATGAAAAATTAGATATTTAATACTTTCTTTTTACCAAGAAATCTCAATATTGGATCGACAAACTGCGATAATGTCCATTTTCTTTTCATTTTCCTAAGAAAAAATCAATAGTTTACTACTTCTAATTTTATCTATATTCCCTCAGCATCCAACAATTACTGCCCTATGTGAGACCACACATGCCCTTCACAGCACAAAACTCTTCTCAATTGGGTCATTATGTTCAATTTACTAGACAGCCGGAGGCTTAAGGAGCAACATATGTGTTTAGTTTCTTTTTAAAAGATGAGTCATATGAAACCTATTATGCATTTCTATGCCTACATCGACAAAATATCTTGGATATGCACATCTCTTATTCTCCCTTCACATCTGACAAGTCACAACAATTTACATCTCTGCTTCTTTACTTTGTTTTCTTCGTGACCAGGACCGATGAGGGCAGTTTTCTTTTATTTATATTTTGGCCCGTCCTGGTGTCACATTCATAAAAAAAAAAAAAAATATATATATATATATATATATATATATATGTATATATATATATATATATATATATATATATATAATATATATATATATATATATATATATATATATATATATATAGTTTACGCGGTCTAATATCTACCGTAATATTTGTAAAGGAAATACTCTCTTACATTCCTCATTTACGGTAACCGCTTTGTGAATTTCAAATTATCCTCCAAATTTTAATTATCTCTTTCAGTAAATGAGAAAGAGAAAAGTGATGAACTCTGCACACTTATAAAAGCAAAATGTATTCCTGGAAACAGAATCAGGCATACCATCAGGGGTGCTTTTCATGACACTCGGCCCAGTATTTCTGGAAAGAAAATAGAGAATATGACACGAAGTCTGTTTGTACAAGAGTTCAAGACTTAAATAGTTAAATCTCTCTCTCTCTCTCTCTCTCTCTCTCTCTCTCCTCTCTCTCTCTCTCTCTCTCTCTCTCTCTCTCTCTCTCTCTCTCTCTCTCTCTCTCTCTCTCTCTCTCTCTCTCTCTCTCTCTCTCTCTCTCGAAGTTATTACCGCTTTCAGTAAACTTGTTTTTCCCATTCATTCAAAGTTCTGCAACGAAACAAAAGTTGTTTCAGAAAACTGCTTCATTAGACGTGGTAAGAGTGGAAGTAATATCATATCTGGAAAGAAAGTTTGCGAAAGAAAGAATTTTATATCGCGAATGAATCTATCGAGTGTTTGAGAATGAATTCAAGACTTTTTCAAATATTAAGGATACTATGCCTGGATATAGTATAAGAGGATGCACAAGGTTTGAATAAGTACTGTTACCTCCCTTCTATTTTGCTGGTCTCAGCGGAATCAGGAGTAACGCTATGGAGAATATATGTACAGACATGATACCAATCAAGTTCCTGCTAAGAAACACTTCTTTTTTTTTTTACACAAAATAATGACCACAATCTCCACTCGTAGAGAGGGTGGCCAACTCAAAGCACAGCCTTAGCTCTCTCTGTGGGGGGAAAATCCGCCAGAGTGGATTGATTCCCAAATCTCTTGCTCCGACCCTCTTTTTTTCACCTTTTATCACATGTAAGGAAAAACGGAGATAGTATTCTTGAGAGAGAGAGAGAGAGAGAGAGAGAGAGAGAGAGAGAGAGAGAGAGAGAGAGAGAGAGAGAGAGAGAGAGAGAGAGAGAGAGAGAGAGAGAGAGAGAGAGAGAGAGAGAGAGAGAGGGTAGACGGATCAAGGCTCTTGGGAACTTGCATAACAGAGATTAATGTCAGACGAGTAGTAGGCTTAGTGTGAATCCACTGGTAAATACACAAGGAGTAACAAAGACATACATATTCGAAATATAGCAAGGCTAAAGTGAATTTTACACACACACACCTCACAAGCAAACAAATACATACAGGCACACACACGCACAATGTTCGCTTCACTAATAGGTGATAACAATACAGACAGAGTTTTTAAATGTCTATAAATAAACAAAATAGATACACAGATAGCTGAAGATATAGAAAGACAAAAGTACAGAGTAACAGTGAGAGACGATGAGTCACAGTTGTGAGAAAAAAATTTAAATTGCTGGAATGATTATTTTATTTCTAACAATATGCAGCAAGCAATCTCCTTTTATCATTTTTTCCTAACTCCTTTCAGATATTATTTTCATTAAACTATTACTAATGAGCCAACTATTGAATCAAATTAATGCTAAATATTTTATATTTTCCCCACTTTTTTCCCAAATTTCGTGAGACCAATTATTTTCATCCTTTCTTTACTTATCCACTTTGTACCCCTGTATTCTCTTCCCTGGCAAATGTAAAATATGCTTTTTTATTTATTTATTTTTATTTTTTGTAAGAAAGATATTGGATTTCCTTCCCCGTCTCTCCCCATCTTCATCTTGTCCTCGAGTTAAACTAAATTTTATTCACCCTTTATCCGTCAAGAGTCTTACTATTATGATATCATACAACCTCATCTCGAATTTTTCACACATGAGAGAGATCTTTCAATCCTAATACGTTAGAAAGTAAATATAATTTCTAGGAAAAACGAGGAAATGTTTGTGTTTTTAGTCTCTCACATCAAACAAAAACTCTAGCGGAATATTTTAAATTTACAGTATACTACTTCTAATAATCTTACATATAAAATGAAAACCTTCATATCTAAACGGTTGCACATTACAAAACAAGAAAAAAAAATTAAAAACAAAGTACAAGACTATGCAGCATCGCTAAAGCAACATAATAATCAAAATTTACCCAGAGCTTCACTGGAGTGTTTTGTGGAGGAGAGGAATGGTTCGGCTACAGGGTCAGTTTTCCATGTGAGTCCCAGAGCTCGGTATCGAAGCCGTATTCGAAAACCAATATGGCAACAGCAACACTGAACCACCTTCTATACTTTCTCAGTCACCAGTCACACGAGGAAACCAAATAGGTGTCAGACCACCTAGTGGGTCCTGTAACAGTGCCTGGACGCCATAAGTGGCAACTGATCATATAGCCGAGCCATTAGATCTGAGTTTCTGAGTAGTCATTCGAATGTATATATAATTATGATTTTGTTGGTATAATTTCTGGTTCCTACTCTGGAGGCTCCTTGTGACCATTACAACTTTCAAAGAAATACTCGAGGTTCAGAAGGAGACGGTAATGGGGTACCTAGTACAGTTTTCACTTCAAATCAGCAAAATCAGGCAGTACAACATTGGATGTTGTATGTGTTGCTGATTAAAAACGTATGAGGTGACCAAGAGTGATTCTGATATAACAGATGAACTTCATAGAGTTTATTCTCCCTTATGTCTATCCACTGTTTCTTAGAAATGAATTCTAGGCAGAGATTTACTTGTCATTTGATGTAAGTGAATATTTGAATGCAAGGACACACTCCACATATTGTACTCTTACCCAGGTTAAGGTACTCATGGATACCATGTATGAGTAGATCTCTGCATTAATCTTAAAATAAAAAATATACACGTTCGCTCAGATATATATATATATATATATATATATATATATATATATATATATATATATATATATATATATATATATATATATATATATATATATATATATATATATATATATATATATCTATTTTACCCCTGGACGGGAATCGAACCTAAGAACATAATTACTGTGCCAAGGTGCTGACAACTACACCACAGTAGGTCTAAGAAAGAAGAAGTGGCGTAGTTGGTAGCGCCTTGGCACAGTAATTATGTTTCTTAGGTTCGAGTCCCGTCCAGAGGTAAAATATGATTCATGTTTTCACATATGTTAATGTGTTCATTTGATATATATATATATATATATATATATATATATATATATATATATATATATATATATATATATATATATATATATATATATATGCAACTTGTCAAGAAGCTAATGAAATTTGTTGTACATATTTTGTTATATATAAATTCAACCTCTTAAAATATAAGATAAAATTTTAAGTGTGATAAAGATTTGCTAATTCATTTACTAACTATTATTACTTGACTTTGATATTTATAATCAAATACTTAAAATGATAACTCTTCTGCTAAGCAACTATATGCTTAGCAGTTTATAAAAGCATGTTAAGTAGAGATTCCAGAATAATATATATTTATAATATAATTCAGCCTACAAATACAGCCACTTGATAATAATAATAATAATAATAATAATAATAATAATAATAATAATAATAATAATATAATGATAATAGAAATAATAATAATAAAACCAACAACAATAGATGATGGGGGAAAAAGGAATATTAAGCTTAGAGATACATACTCCAACAGAAAATATAAGAAAAAAATAAAGAAAATTTGGACTAAGTAATATCCGTTTCATCACGTACAATTAATAGCAAACCATTCATACGTAAAATGGGATATTGACTTAAAAGAAGTGAAGAGATCAGAGAAGGTGGGGTCGGTCTATCGGGGCTCGAGACGGATATTGGAATTTAAGCTCGAGGGAGTTTACCACTCGTCTTCATAAGGTTTAAGAAGAGAGTTGTAAACCACTCGTTTCATGTTGTGGATATAGATAACAGCCACCATAGGCTGTTTTGAGGGCTGTAAGAATCACGGAAGGAGGAGTAAAAATATTCTTGTACTGAAAAATATACAGAACACTGACGACAAGCGAAGCTGAGGACCGTAAGAAATCAGGAGAGGTGTAATACATATCGTCTTTGAAAGATACAAAACGTCCAACATAAACGCTTGTTGTCAAGAATTGCAATTTTCCCAATAGTATGAACAAACTGCCAATTAACCCGAAAAATTAACACCTAAGAGTTTGTAAGGGTGAGAATTCAGACTGGATATAACTTTTTTTCTTTTTAAATGGAGCTTCACTCCCGGCACTAACCTTTCCTAACTGGAGATACTTGGCCCCCAGACTCTAGCTGAGAAAGGAGCAACGTAAACTAATCTGAGCTGAAAACTTATTCTAAATATACAAATTATAACAACAGTATAAGCTGGGGGTGACAATTTCCTCGTGTGGGATATCCTAGGATGACGATATTTCAGGTGGAGATTCTTGGGTGACGAGCACGGGTGATCCAAAATAACTGTAGTCATGGCATTCTGCGTATTGAAAACTAGACAACTTTTGACACTCTTCAAAGACTTTTAGATAATTACAAGATATATATCATTATTCTGAAATCTATAAAAGCTCTGGGACAGATTGCAAGATAATTATTATTTGTAGAGTATTCAAGTTCACATTTATCATCCAGTACAGTAATAAAGCTCGGAATGAGGGTCTAGTTATTGCCTTTGGTGACGTATCAAGTGAGTGATTAGCGGAAATGTCAGCCTGACCCTTTAAAGGCATTTGCAGTTTAACTGATCAAGAAGGTACAAAACTGCAATGCCTACCTGCCGCGTTAATGACATCTACCGTTTACCTGATCGCAAGAATTAGGAAAAAAAGTTAATAAACATCTTATATGTATATGACGATCTGAAATACCAGTCGTGTATATGGCGCATATCTTTGTCAATAAAAAAAAAACCACGTTGTGAGATACTAACGTGCACCTTTAAAATATTTCATTCTCAAAACTCTCTTAAATGCCTTTTGAGATCGTTTTATGAATATTTTTTATTGTACCGATCGATGCCGTTTCGCATAATATAATTTTGATTCTTGAATATTTTTTAGCTAGTGTAAAGGTGAATGGCAATAAATATCAATGTACTACAGACATTTTAACGATGTAAATATTGCAATGAGAGAGGGAGAATGTACATATCGTTAAGTCTATAAAGGGCAATATATATATATATATATATATATATATATATATATATATATATATATATATATATATATATATATATATATATATATATATATATATATATATATTATGAGTGTGACACCGAGACAGGCAAAAACTGCCCTGATCAATAAAGGCCCGGGCATGAGAAAACACCAAGACGAAGAAAATGAAAAAGGTTAAGGACAAAGCAGAGATGAGGTAATGATACACGAAGGAAAACGACAGGCAGAAAAAAATAGCCAAAGTACTAGGGATCAAGAGATATGAAGGATTAAGACTTTTTTTTTTTTTAAGGAAGATAGGTCATAAGAATTTGGAAAGACAGAAGGAGGAAGAGAGCGCCAGAGTCTGGATGTAGATGGGAAGAAGCAGTCGCTGCACCGACCAACCCACGAGCTACAAATCTCCACACAGTACCTGTGAGATGAGGCCGCTTGGTGAGTGTCACGTAGCCTCGGCAGTGGGGGAGGGATGCAACTTGCCAACTCATCAGAGCAGCGATGGAAGTATAATAAAAAGCACCCTAGATGTGTGAGCAATATTCTAAGCAGGGACGGATAAGACCTGTAAAAAGGAAATGTAATGACGAAAACGAAAGAGAACCCCAAATATTTTGGATGCAGAATTAGAAATTTGGATTATGTGATTCCTCCAAGACAAGTTACAGGCTATATGGATTCCTAATATGTTGATAGAATTAAAAAGGTAAATTTAGTTAGAAGATAATAGAGTTATCAGGAGGAGAAGATAAAGAGATAGCCAGAAACTGTCTTGGAGGCATCAAATTTAAATAAATTTTGGGTGCCCCACTCAGATACCCTCTACAAATCGGACATGAGAGTAGAAGAAAGAGTGATACGAGACTGATTACGAGTAGCAGATGAAGGTTGTGAAGAAAAGGCAGAGGAAAAGTGAAGGGCAGAATCATCAGCAGAGGCATGAAGAAGAGAGAAAGATGGGGATTGTAGACGATCATTGAGAAGAGAAGGAACAGAGTAGGTGAAAGAACATATATATATATATATATATATATATATATATATATATATATATATATATATATATATATATATATATATATATATATATATATATATATATATACTCTGAATGCCTGTCGGTGAGTGTCAAACGAATGTGCTTTTAGAGATTACAAGAATAAATGGAAACAGGAATAATAGAAGCTTAAAAGAGAGACGCGCTTTCATTTACAACTAGTTCCATGGTATGAATTGCGAGAGAGAGAGAGAGAGAGAGAGAGAGAGTAGTCCTTGCTTCAGTGAAACTCTTGTGATCAAAGCACTTTGGATTTTCGATCAATACAAATATATATTATTCTTAACCATTAGATTTCTTCTTCTTCTTCATATCATTATTATTATTATTATTATTATTATTATTATTATTATTATTATTATTATTATCATTATTATCATTATTATTATTATTATTATTATTATTATTATTATTATTATTATTATTTCTTTCGATCTCTTTTTCTTTTATTTCTTATTTCCTAAACAGACATGGCAAAAAATATATTCACATACAATAGGTGTGTGGTTTAATTTTAAGGTTACATTACTAAAAAGGCCATGGATCGCCGGGAAAAATATAAAAAAAACCTTAACGAGATTGGAAAATCAAGGGAATAATACACAAACACGTACGCACACACATAGATATGTTATTTTTTTCTCTCAACTGATAGCAAACATATACTGATAGCAATCGGAAGTCATAAAGTTGTCCTCTCAAACATACAGGAACGGCCATTATTCTAACTCTTCGTTGCTTATTTTACACATCTATACTTTATTCCATCCAACAGAAAGAACTGGATGCAATTTACCAACAAAATCGAAAGCCGTGGGGTCAACAGTGTCAAAAAATGCCAGTAAGTAGCTTTATTTACAAGATGTGCCATAATGCCGATGCCATTCTGTAGAAATGTGGTAAGTGTGGCGTAATGAACCAACGAAACAAAAATTATTTTCTTCTTATTCTGGTATTTTACTTTTTCTTTCTGAATAAGAATGATTGAATTGAAGTTACGAGCCTATATTATATACATATAATATAGTATGTGATTATATAATATATATAAATATATATATATATATATATATATATATATATATATATATATATATATATATATGTAATATGACGTGAAAACTTGTATTATTGTAAGCAATCATATCACTAGATAAAAATACTTATACTTGACCATTAAATCTCTCCAGCCAGCTTTTGTTCTGATTAAGTACGCAGTCCCTATTGGGAGAATTCATTTACTTTGTGTCTCAAAATTACGCATTTTTTTTCTCTATTAACTTAATTGCATGAGTTTGGTTGTTTGTTTGTTTGTTTGCATTCTAATGCATTCCTTCTGAAATGAAAATATAATGCCATAACGAAAACACGTTTGTTTCCTTATATACTGTCATGCATTGGACAAGACCTGTTAAATACTGTACAAGAGGTAAAGTACTGAACGAAATATTCTGAAAGAGAGAGAGAGAGAGAGAGGAGAGAGAGAGAGAGAGAGAGAGAGAGAGAGAGAGAGAGAGAGAGTGTGTGCTTGATCCCAAAATTTGATTATAAGTCACCCCACAAGAAGGCACTTGTCGCCATTCAAGAAAATTCGTGTGCTTAGGCCCGTGAAGGTATTATAAGGACAAACGCATTATTACCCTTCCGACGTAAATTTAATTAGTCTAGCTATATACATGAGCCACTTTTTCCCCTTATAAGGAAAGTGGCTGAGTCAAGGCAAAATAACTCTGACTCTTTGGGAAGAGGAAATACTGAGGACCAGATTCCCACTCTCTTCGCCCCGCCCAATTCAGTCGACTCTTACGACACGCAGGGGAACACGGAAGCAATATTCTAGTCCCCCTCCCTAAGATGGAGTGACATTGTAAAAATGGCAACTACTTTATTAACTTGGTTTCTTACTTTTCTTTCAACATTTCTCCTGTGATAGTCTCTTCTCTTACTATTTTTATCTAACTTTTTCAGTATTTCCTTATTCCCCCCCCCCCCATCCGACATTAACAATCTGCTCTCGGAACTCTGGTACAAACTACTTGCAATATTTCTTTTAAACATATACTGAATTTTATGCAGAAATTCCTTTTTGCGACATGTGAAAATCATGAGATGAATATGTTACAGCTCTCTCTCTCTCTCTCTCTCTCTCTCTCTCTCTCTCTCTCTCTCTCTCTCTCCCCTCTCTCTCTCTCTCTCTCTCTCTCTCTCTCTCTCTCTCTCTCTCTCTCTCTCTCTCTCATCACCGTGGTATTATATTTCAGCAGAGAATAGCACTCTGCCTTACTCAGAAATTCATGATACTGAAACAAAATTAACTGAACAACTGATAAGGTAAATTAAGAGGAGGAAAGAAATTCCAAAATATTCTATATGTAACAACTCCAATGCCGGGAAGGAATGGACAGTTTAAGACAGCACTGGCCCAGTCAAAGTAAATGACACTTATGTCATTTTTCTCACACCTAAAAATATCTGAAGTGCTTCCCTACTCCTCTACTCCTCTGTAGACTCCTTCCATGACATAACATCTAATATCAGATAACCTAATCTTATTCTATAATGTGACAAAATACACCTTCCATTTTATAAGACATTAAGTTTGGCCGAGATAGGAAGACGAGTCTTTAAAGTACTTTTGCATCTGGCTGCGATCATTTCCCTGTCCTGCTACTAATAAAAGGGAGAATCAAGCTCACTAAGCCTTTCTGTACAGTATGTAGACTCTTGATAAACCATGAATACATTGCGAACTGCTTATGAGCATGCCGTACACATACCATATTATGGTCATGATATTGGAGTAATCTCCCCAAACCTTCTACGTCCAATCTCATTGACTTCACAGTCAGAAATGCTTTGTAAAAAATACTCAGACTCCTTAGAATACAGCATTATCATGACGAAACCACCTTCTAAGAATTATAGCAATGCTTTCTAAAAGTGCGATTCACCCTCTCTCACCGACTTAATCATGTTAATTAATTTAGTTATGTCTTTATTCGGATAATCTCTCAGTTAGAGTTATTTTGACGATCATATTCTTCATCAAAAGACCAAGCTATCACCAGTATCAGAATAAAGAACCAGGCTTGGGAAAAAACAAACAAACAAACACACACACACACACACACAATAGTTCACTTAAGATAACACCTAATTCCACTGTCTTCTCAAATGTGCTACAAAATATATTTTAAGGTCTTATTCTCTTCACCATCAT
>JAXCGZ010012026.1:22500-32500 GCA_037179515.1 Halocaridina rubra
TATATATATATATATATATATATATATATATATATATATATATATATATATATATATATATATATATATATATATATATATATATATATATATATATATATATATATATATATATATATATATATATATATATATATATATATATATATATATATATATATATATATATATATATATATATATATATATATATATATATATATATTATATATATATATATATATATATATATATATATATATATATATATATATTATATATATATATATATATATATATATATATATATATATATATATATATATATATATATATATATATATATATATATATATATATATATATATATATATATATATATATATATATATATATATATATATATATATATATATATATATATATATATATATATATATATATATATATATATATATCAACTACTAAGAAAAGTGTAAAGCATTAAACATCTCATTATTCTTAAAAGTAAATACAATCTGATCGTGTCCAAACAGTCCTTCAAGTATGTAATATAATTATGTTGGTAATAACCAATACTTTACAATTACACAAAAGGAAATATAAAACTTACGCTCTCCATTGCCACAAGGAACCCAGTCTCAAGGGAAATCTTATCCGGAAGGTATTTCTAACATTGAAGAGAATAATGAGCATCTCGTTCTCGAATAAACGTTTTCCATTACAACAAGGATTATGAACTCAACTCTCAAGGGTAACCTTTATCTGGATGACAATTTTAACACTGAAAAGAATTGTGAACAGCTCGTTATTAAATAAATCTTCAATTACATTCGCCTAATATTATGTGTTTATGAAAGTGTTCTCATTCTATTCTTTGAAAATCTAAAGTCCAAAGATAAAAAAAATTGACTGACATGTGATATGCAACAATATGACTAGTCTAATCCTTGCAATAGATAATGTATCCCTGTAGTGGATACTTTGGCATAGACTGGAGTTTACTTTCGGAGGGAGGATTTTATAAGCAATCAAGAGGAACCATATCCATTGAAGTTCGCGGGTTCTGCGCCTTTCCTGATGTCAAATATTGTATCACTGGAGTGATAGCTCCTCTCTTAACATAAATGAGTCGAAGAACTCATTTGCTTTTAATCATTCATTTCTCTTTCTGATATACTGTCATTCTCGTAGAGAAATACACTGCACTTGTGTGAAACAATTAGTGCAATGGAGTCATGAATACCTTGTTATGAACTTGAATCCGCTACAAGATCGTAATGAAGGAACTGAGAGTACATCTAAATGAAACTTTGTCCAGGGACTCGAAATATTTAGCAATAAGTATTCAGTCTCAGTAAATCCAACAGACTCTAAGCCTCATCCCTGATTTAGTTAAGATTATTATGGATTTAAAACCACTTCTTGGTTCCATTTAATTGGCAGTCTCTAAGCGTCATCTTCAGTAACAATGACTAGAATGATTTTTTTTTTCAATATCATCAAACCATTACTTAAAACTACATTGCTCCCATACTCTTCTTATCTATCCCATCGCTAACCCTTACACATGCCTAAAATTGAACTTTTTCCGTCTTCCTCCTGTTAATTCAAAACCTCAAGACTATGCCTTTGCGGCATCAATGAACGTGCTGAGGCATTCCTGTTCGATGCAGGCAACTGAAAGGACGCGTAACTGCGGAGTTGAAAATAGCGTTTTAAAGCGATAAATGTCATGATATAGTAAGGGATATTTTTGGTCCCTGAGTGCTAGAACAACATCGTTTCTATATGAAATGTCTATAAATATCAACCTCCATAATAGTGCTAAGAGTAGTCTCTTCTTCTAAATATATAAAAGGAGTCTTCAACTATGTAATAACCACTTATTGCATATTGCTATTACTCTATAACGCCCTAGAAATGGCATTACAAATTAAATGAGTAGCGACTGCATTTAAATATGGTACCAAAGACTTAGGGTATAAAAAAACCAGCGTATTTTCGAATGACATACAGTCACTGTCTCAACGTAGCAAAAATAGCTCATAGAAGGCGCAAAAGTCACTAATAAAGGCAAACATGTTTCCAGTGAGCTTGTCAACCCAATTGTAAAATAGAATCTGAATTCCAGATCAAAACTTAGCACGAGGGTCTACCCCTCTCTTTTCTCTCTCTTACTTTATTTAATTTTCGTGCTTTTCCCTCCAATTCCCTTATATCCTTAATCCCCTCCCCTTTTTTCCCCTCCTATCCTATCCCATTCTAAAAAAAAAAGTGAGCTTGTGCTCTCACAACCACAGAGTAATTGCAGTTATTAAACTCAACCAAGTTATAAGTAAACACAATTATTGGAAGAGCGATGGGGGGGGGGGTCCCCTTTATCATTTCGATTCTCCAAAGCACTAACCAAGGTGATAATTTTTTTTTTTTTAAGATATTGCAAAATTAATTCAACTGAAAATTATCCGCAAGTATTTATACTTTATTTACACGGGGAAATAATTATAAAAGTTAAATAGATTCGTAGAGAGCCATTCTAGCCTAAGAGTATTCGCATACTGCAAAAACCTATTTTTCAGGTTATAAATTGGTGTTTGTAATGGGAGAAAAAACTCGATTAAAGTAATATCTGATTTGTCCCTGACTTTCTGAAAAATGTGTATCGATGTATTTGAAAGAGGAAGCAATTGCAAAACACCAAAAGCATTAAAAGCAAAATGACTAAGGTGATTATGAAAAATAGGTAATCAGATACCCTGTTATACCATAATACTATAGACACCGCAGCTCTAGGACTATCGATGTTTAATGTGAAAATGTAAAAAACACAGCACTGACATATTTGTTACCATAATGACAATGAATATGTATTACAGTGAAATTTCAAGAAATCATACAACATACAAATTGAACGTATATCATTTGCTTTTAGACCTAACGATATGTACTATTTATTTTGAATGGATTGAAATATTATTTTCCTCTGAAAACTAGAAGAAATTTTCAGAAATAAATGTCAGTACACTACTAATATCTAAACTTACATGAAATAATTGAACCGTTTCAGTTTTACACTCAAGAATTAATTAACAGATGAAACAAGTGGTTCTTAAACTGTACACCCAGTCAAAAGTATTTGTACGGTCACATGGGTCTCTATGAATAAGACAAATAATGACTGGATGCCTAAATATATACGAAAACTGACCCCCTTCTCATTTCCATATCAAATCATCATTCAACATAACAAATGTACTATAAATATTCTCGAGCCAGCCACTGATGATGATGATTCGGTTTTACATCTCGAACTCCCTTTTCTACTAAGGGCTAGGACGGTTGCCTTCTTGCGAAGGACTTGTTTTGGCAGGTGCAATCGCTACCCTGAGTGTATGACCTTACTAACCTCAGTCCGTGACGGGGCGCGAACCCTCGACCTGCCGACACAGAGTCGCGGACGCTACCATTTAGCCACGGCGACTACCCATTCTCGAGCCAGCCACTGTTTCCTACACAAGATCAGTCGTAAGGGTCTTCTATGCATTAAAGAAACAATAAGCGAATACTATTCTGGATGTCTGCTAACACAATGGTCAACGTACTCCAATTGAAACACAAAAACACCCTATTTTGAGTTTGGATCCTCACTTTCGTTTGACAATGTTTGCCGGAATATTAACAATTATTAAGCTCATAAACAATGAGAATAACGTGAGAACAAACTCATTAAATAGAAAGATTACTTTCGGTTAATCAGTGTATCGCAAGTTCGCAACTGTGGCACTTACCTTACTTGAAGAGAAGATCCCTGCAAAGGAAAATATATAAACATTAGTAAATAATAATAATAATAATAATAATAATAATAATAATAATAATAATAATAATAATAATAATAATAATAATTATTATAATAATAATAATAATAATAATTCCCCGCTCCTACAAGTCATATTCAAGTAACCCTGTTAAATAAAATGGTTCTCGGCTCACAGGGATATGGGTATGTTCCGGCTACCAATCATTTCCATATTACTCCATCTAACCCCATTACCATATATTTCTGTAAGTAAAGGTCACCATATGGAACTACATTTAATCTCATTTATCCCAAGTCCATATTAATCATGCAAAATAAACATCAAACACCCGTTCTGGACAGGCAAATACTATTTAATATAGTTTTGGCCCATGGGCACTCAGGATATATAACACAGATTAACGCAATCAATACAATAAAAGAAATTGCGAGATACTGCATAAGGTACAATGATAAGATTGAAGTGGATTTTAGTATTTAAACTGGTAAAACTCGACGCTCGCTCAAACTAAAATAAAAAATAAATTAGCATCATTTTGAGTATAAGTTTAAAGGTAAAAGGCTCAAAAAGTGAAGAACAAAGGCAGAGTTTCGTACTCAGCATGACACGGAACAGAATTCTTGGGTATCAAAATATATCTTGAAGCTACACACAGCTGGTATAAATCCCACAAGGCAAGACTCACAAAGTAGTGTTATTTATAACTAACTATAGAGAACACAGACATGGTCAAAATTTAATTTTCTTCCAAAGTAAGCGCTGCACATTGTAAGTGTGATTCATGACAAAAAAAAATTCTGCTTTTGAGATAAAGAGACAGGCCAAAGAATTGTCCAACGTCCTTAACAGCAATACAGCTTTTGAGATAAAGAAATAGGCAAAAGACTTATCTAATGTCCTTACTAAGGATACAGGTTTTGCAGCTGTATCCCTCAACTAATCAATGTTGGTGAAGAGAAATCAGAAAAGGGATTCTTAGGCTTGTATCCTAGGAAATTGATAAAAAAAGAGGATTGCATCAGGACTTCGGTTAATGTAGAGGTTAAACTGAAGAAAGATCAGTACAAAGAAGTACATCAATCACTATTTATAGATTAAATACCCTCTATATTGCAATAACTAATTAGAACTAATTCTAATACAATGGTTACAAAGAAATGTATAAATCTGCTTCTAAACAAAGTTTTCGAGACATTATACATGAATCCGTGTACAATGCCTAATTGAGCTAGTATATAGGAAAGTTCTAGACTACAGTATAAGAATGCAAAACCCATGATGAGAGAAAAATTATAACTATTTCTATGTTTTTTTCCTCCCCCTGAGGAAGAGGGTATGATTACTTCCTCCATGTTGCCCTGCGTGTCGTAAAAGTCGAATAAATTTGGCGAAGCGAGGGCACTGGGAATCCCCTCCTCTGTAGTTTTCTTCCCGCATAGCCAAGGTATTCTCCACTGACTCAGCCACGCCATTATAAGAGGGAATATGGTTTTTGTACTTACCTAGATAGTATACAGATACATTTTTTTTCCGAAAGAGGTCAGGGAAAGTAAAAGTAATCAAAGAAATCAATAGAAAATATTAATAAAGATATAGAGCTGGATGTTATTTCCTTCTACGTAAAACATTATCTGAAACAAAGTTGAATGAGTTAGAATATTACATGATGATGTTCTATTATGCTTGTGGATGAAAAAAAATATGAGACCTGGTATAATGCAGGATGACCCCGGTATGCATAAAGTTTCATATAAAACTCTGCCATTAAGCATCATTCTTTATTTTAAGATGGAAGGATGGATGCTGCAATAGTTCAGTTTCTTAGCCCATGCATACGAAACCTCAATAAGGCTCTTTGCGCGTGTTGTGCGGCGAGCTTTATGTAGGCGTGTATGCATGAGTGTATCTATCGATCTCGTTTAGATATTCTCTCACCTCCAAGAAAGTTCAATTAAATAATTCACTCGTATAAGACATGGTAAAAACATGAATTTATGGCATTCTGAATACCTTGACACCATAATGGGCTAAAGCTGATGATCAACAAGCACTGAAATATTCCTAATTAGTGTTGTTGAAGAGAAAAGCAATAATATTGAAAGATAAATGCACAATAAAAAGATAATTACTCGTATATCCAATATAAATGTAAGAATAGTGAATAGTCAATATAAAAATATCCTCTCCTCAAGTATTGTATATATACAAGAGTCACATTAAATACTTTTGATTAATTACACAATATTATTATCATTACGCATATTACTTCTCCAGAAGATGGGTGGGTTCTATACAAGTGAGAAATTGAGGGTACTTTGACTGCCATGCTCATTCTCTCATACTTTGCTGTATCTTCTGTTTTTTTCTTTCTTTCTTTCTGGGAGACGGGTGTCTTTTATCCAAGTGAGGCGTTGTACGTGTTGGGAGTCTCTCTCTCTCTCTCTCTCTCTCTCTCTCTCTCTCTCTCTCTCTCTCTCTCTCTCTCTCTCTCTCTCTCTCTCTCTCTCTCTCTCTCTCTCTCTCTCTCTCTCTCTCTCTCTCTCTCTCTAGATTCTGCAGCAGACTTTGTATTGAGAAATGTTATTAAATCACATTCCAGTGAACGCACTTTTCATTCCAAACTTCCCTCTGCGAAATGACAATTTATCATAATTTAGAGGAGCTACTTCCTTGCAATAAACTCCCAAAACATGTCTGAAACTACTGCTCTCTCTCTCTCTCTTTCTCTCTCTCTCTCTCTCTCTCTCTCTCTCTCTCTCTCACACACACACACACACACACACACACACACACACACACACACACACACACACACACACACACACACACACACACACACACACACACACACACACACACAAACAAACACACACACACGCATACACAATATCATACTTATATGCTTCCCCACACTGTTAGTATATGCAATGAATGAAGAGAAAGAGAGGCGACACAGTGCGTTATTGATGGTTTTTCCCCTCTACCATGAATACTTTTCAACATACATGAATCCTATACGTTTTATTTTTAAGAATACTTTCCCTCTTTTTATGGATAAAAAAATACAAGAAGATTGAAGAAATAAAAGTCATAGTAAAACAAAATATAATGAGCAAATGTATAGAAGACCTTCATCTCTCTGACGAGAGAAGTCATCAAGGAATACGAGGTCCTTCGGGTAAGAAAACTCCATCCACCACCCTACTTTCTGAGCGTTGATTCGTTAACACTTTTAAAGGGAGGATATCGTTTTATTTTATGTGTGTATGCTTGAGAGAGAGAGAGAGAGAGAGAGAGAGAGAGAGAGAGAGAGAGAGAGAGAGAGAGAGAGAGAGAGAGAGAGAGAGAGAGAGAATAAATATATATATATATATATATATATATATATATATATATATATATATATATATATATATATATATATATATATATATATATATATATATATATATATATATTAAATTAATTTATATGTGTTACATAACCTTTTGCTAGGTGGCTAGGGAGAAAGCCATGTATTGTACATTCTGTTAGTTTCTGAGAATAGTTTCCCTACTGGCTTGCCCCTATGGCCTTCAATGTTGGAAACAGTGAAGCTATTCGTGTTATTGACGGAATCCAGGCAAATAGCTACCATGAGGCTATGAGAGCTGAAACTACCTTTATTATCTGGAAGTGGATTTCCAACGAACTGGGAAGAAGTGAATGTTAGGTTACTGACAATTAGAGGAACAGAAATGACAAGAGAAAAAAATCCGTGCGGAATCGTCCGCAAATCGATAAAGAAACAATACAAATGGTGACCAAGAGATCAATGAGCGCCAAGGAAAGACTGAAATTGGCAGGTGGATCATCAGTACCGCTTGCGAAGAGGTTTGCAAACCTTTTCATGCGATTCCAGTATCCATTAATTTCACTGTAACTGCTGGTTTTCGGACCTTTTTCTCTCAATGGAAAGCGAAAGATTCACCTCGTGGCTCGACTGCTGGGCAAGAATCGGCGTTTGTTTGCACCTTCAATCTATATGCTCTATTTAACTGACAATAAACCTCGTATCTAATTAATGACTGGGCTACTCTGCTTATAACAGCAATAATCATCTCAGCATAAGCAGTATCGTATCATTATGAATTGAAAAGAGATGGAAAGCCTAATCATTTCGTCTTCATTATTTTGTAATTTGCTATTACAAAACGAGTGGTTATCTATTGCCAATTGACAATAATTTGACAACTTGAGTTTGGATAGAGTCCGGTACAAAAAGGCGCTAAATCTATAGCTTTCTTGGGTAGAAGCTATAAATTTCAAAAATAATTACTTTTAGTTATAGTAGCACAGATAGGCTCTCAGAATTACAAAATTCATTGGTACTCTTTTTCACGGCTCTTTTACACATAATTAATGTTTTCAAAGAAAACAATCTTACAACTGATTCAAGGATACTATAAATTAATAGTTAAAGTGCTTTGGCCACGTCGCTTAAAACACGCAATGAAAATAAAGCTCAGTAAATCACACAGACACATTGTGTACAACAAGAAAATCATTAGACACATATAACAAAATCAATAGTTCTACTTCTTTAGATCCAGTTCTTAAGTTTGTTAAACAGGTTCTTACCTATGTATACGAGTATCATATTTGTTAAGAGTTTCCCATCTCTTAAGCATCAATCACTAAATTTCTTTCTAGGATACAGTCTACAATCTTTCACATCATAACTTGCATCTCCTTTATATGAACATTGCTCATTGCCTTTACCGTCAAATCACACATACACAAAGAACTTGTTATTAGGACAGAGATGGGGAAGAAGAGAAGAACATTTATGATAGAGAGGGATGCACACAATACGAAAGAGGAGTAGCATCCCTTTCAAAGTTTGGATGTTTATGAACTAAGGATCAATACTTCCCACGAAAAGACGTAGGAACGATGCATATAAACAAACAAATGGCTCACTGCTCTGATAATATTTACAGACATATTTTGAGTAGATATCAAGCCTTCCTGCAACAGAAAACACGGCAAATGAGATACAGGAATACGACAATTAGAAAAGAAACTAAGAAGTACTTATCAAGTACTCCTTCGTGAATATTAATAAAGATTCAAAATGGTTTAAAGAGAATAAACACGGAAAAATTTAGATATAGAAGTCTTAAGACTCCTTTGTTCAGATTATTCGAATTTATCAATAGATAATATTCTAGACGCATTGAGTAGAATACAGTAACACTTGGCATTTAATGCATTATATTCCTATTTCCATAACCTGGCAAATATTTGTTAAATAAACTAGCCATTTTCCTCTGCTTCGTCGTGAACTCTTATATATTTGCATGGTTTTGCTGTGTATGATAATGTCGGGAAAATTTGTTAAGTACTCTGAAGTATTGCATTTCGTCGCTATACACACATTAGCACTAGGATGGAATCGTCCTGGAACAGGAATTTATAGAATTTTCCCACATTATCGCCCTCTCTAAACCATCTCTCATGCCTTCACACACTCTCAATACCTTAAAAGCATTTTGCATCGAACCTCCTCCTATCCAACTCGCTTCCCTTAATGGGAGATCCGAGTGGAACTGTCCTCCACAACTCCTTTTAGAGTGCTACTTTACATGAGAATTATCATTGGAGAAATAGTCAGCATTATTTTACAGTCATTTAAGGAGAAAGTATGTTGACAAGATTATATTCCTACTACTAAAAGGGGACAGGAAATGAGCACAGAGTTAGAGGTATATAAATAATTGATATGATAAAGATAGACTCATATGAAACGTAAGTAGAGAGCCGAGAAAGAGTGTTAGGAATTTTTTGATAAATGAGAGAGAGAGAGAGAGAGAGAGAGAGAGAGAGAGAGAGAGAGAGAGAGAGAGAGAGAGAGAGAGAGAGAGAGAGAGAGAGAGAGAGAGAGAGAGAGAGAGAGAGAGAGAGAGAGAGAGAGAGAGAGAGAGAGAGAGAGAGAGAGAGAGAGAGAATTTCTACTGTGTTCAGATTGTTTAATAAATCAAATTCATTTTGATATTGGTACAAAGATTGACTACACTTTAAATCTTATTGTATTCTATTTGCAATGCCCATTTTTTATGCAAAATCCTTGAATTTTCATTAGTTATAGGCTTAAATATACACAGTTTTAGGCTTTTTAAATGTGTGTGTACTATGTGTACAGTACTCTTAGCACA
>JAXCGZ010012026.1:40000-45933 GCA_037179515.1 Halocaridina rubra
GAACCTGACATTTTTTCCCAGTCTCAATACCCAGATCATGTTATTCTGAAAATTTGAATGCCGAACTGTTCAATCGAAGATATCCTCACTTGGCAGAGGTGAAGGAGGTCCTTTTCCTCCCCTTGAGAGAAAAATGTCACGAAACCATGACTCTAAGCACTTACAGAGAATTTCATGGGCTTTGGAATCGCCTGAATATCCTTCACCCTTCCCTTCAAGTGATGCCGACTAAACAACTACAGATTCAATCTTCCCTTGGCGCTCATTGATCTCTTGAGCAATATTTGCATTGGTTCTTCGTCGCTTCCTGCATTATTCTACGATGATGTTTCTGCTTTCCAGGCAGAGTTCTTCTAGTGCACAGGAGCAAGTCCTATGGTCAGTTGCCTGATCCCTTTTTTCAATTGTCAGTATTTGGGCTACCAAGTTATGGCCTTTAGACTGGGGTGCTTGAGATCTTGGGCGATGTCACCTAAAATTGTTTTTCAACATAAGAACTTCTGTGACATTGGGTTCTTGTTTGTTTCTAGAGATTGTTTAAAAAAAAATTCATTTAGAAATCTGAATATTTTCTTTTTGGGCAGCTGCTTCCATAGATATCCCACTCTGCGACTGGGATCATCTCACCTTCTCCTTATACACCTGGCTACGAATAAAATTGCTTGGATTTTACCAGATATGTTAATAATAGGATTCCAACAAATTCCAAAATTGCCAGTAATCTTTGATGTTAGCTCTAAGGAATTAAGTACAAAAAAGCGATGGAATTGGGCAAAATAATTTCCACTGTTTTAAAAAGATCTATTCTTCTCTAGGTCATAATTGGCTACTTTCATAAATAATGAGGCAGAGCTAGAAATTCAAATGACATTGTTTCAGGTTAAAAAACGATTCATATTCCATTCATGTCAATTAAATGAATATGATCCTAACGTTTAGTATGAAAACATTTCTCCGTTGCATTTAGTAAACTAAGATATTCGAACAAAATGGCATTAAGTTTCATTTGGTATTATATATATATATGTGTGTGTGTGTGTGTGTGTGATTACCTAATTGTGATTACCTAATTGTGTTTACGGGAAAGAGCCCAAAGCTCGTATCTTCCCGTCTCCTGATCGGTTCCATTTTTAGACTTAGTGATACTTATCATACCTGTCCTTAAAACTATGGATTGAGGTAGCATTAACTACCTCCTCGCTTAGCGAATTCCAATTATCAACTACTCTTACACTGAAAAAGTATTTCCTTACATCCTGCAAACAAGTTTTCTTCCGAAGCTTCAAACTATGACCTCTAGTTCTAGAGCCAGCCATATCGAAATATCGATCCCTATCCACTCTATCATAACCATGAAGGAATTTAAAGACTGTCACCATATCCCCCCTTACTCTTCTAGCTTCGAGTGATGGCAAGTCTAATTCCCTCAGCCTCTCATCATAACCGAGATTGCGTATTTCTGGCACCAGTTTCGTGGCATGTCTTTGAACTTTTTCAAGCTTAGCTATGTGCTTTTTCAAGTGCGGATTCCAAAAGGGGGCTGCATATTCGAGTTTTGGCCTCACATAGGTTACATAAATATTTCTGAACATTTCCTTGTCCATGTGCCTGAAGGCTACCCTTACATTTGATAAGAATGCATATGCTGCCCTTACTACGCCATTTATATGTATTTCTGGAGACAAATCTGCCAATATGTTTACTCCTAGATCTCTCTCATTTTCTGTCTCCTGAAGTTGTACTCCAGCCACCGAGTAGTCAAGCTTGGGCCTTCTTGCACTTGTACCCATTCTCATTACCTTACATTTTGAGGTATTGAATTTCATTAGCCACTTTTCTGACCACTCATGCAGATTATTTAGATCCTCCTGAAGTTCTCTACCATTGTTCTCGTTTTTTACTTTCTTCACAATCTTTGCATCATCTGCAAACATATTCATGAATGAATTTACAGACTCTGGTAGGTCATTTACATATACAAGGAACAAAAGTGGCCCTAAAACTGAACCCTGTGGAACTCCACTACTAACTCTTCTCCATTCAGACACTGAGTGTCTTACTCTAACCCTCTGTTCCCTTCCTTCTAAGTAAGTTTTTATCCATTCCAAGACATTTCCACCTATTCTAGCCATTGATTGCAGCTTCCTAATAAGTCTCCCATGTGGAACAGTGTCAAACGCTTTCTGGAAGTCTAGGAATATGCAATCTGCCCAGCCCTCTCTTTCCTGTAAGATTTGGCTTACCTCATCATAAAATTCTAATAAGTTTGTTACTGTTGATCTTCCTTCTCTGAAGCCATGTTGCCTCACTGACAAAAAGTTGAAGGATTCCAAGTGAAGAGAGATATGTTTCCTTAGTAGTTTCTCCATAAGTTTGCAAACTATGCTGGTCAAGGAAACTGGTCTATAGTTCAGAGCCGTATCCCTCCTTCCCTTTTTGAAGATAGGTATCACATTTGCTTGTTTCCAGCATCTTGGAATCTCCCCCGACTCCAATGACTCCTTAAATATGATACTTAGTGCCACTGATATTGTGTTTGCGCATTTTTTAAGCACATGAGGGGATATGTCATCAGGACCTGTAGCTTTATGAACATCTAAATCCATCAGCGCTTTGCATACCTCTGTGGCTGTAAGGTTGATGTTCTCTAATACCGGCCCTTGAGCTTCTATCACTGCAATCTGAGGGGGTGGGGTATTTTCTACTGTAAATACTGACTGAAACTCCTTGTTCAATTCTTTGCAGATCTCTTCGTCCGTCTCAGTGATGCTTCCATCCGCTCTCTTTAGCCTTAAAACCTGTTCTTTTACCTTCAGTTTTCCTCTGATAAAGCTGTGGAAAAGCTTGGGATTTTCTTTCGCCTTCCTGGTGATGTCCCTCTCATAATCTTTCTCTGCCTCTCTCCTTTTGCTTAGGTAGTCATTTCTTGCTCTTTTGTAGGTTTGCCAGGCATTTATGTTTTTTCTCCTCCTATACCTTTTCCAGCATTTGTCTCTCCACTCCTTAGCTCTTTTACACCCATTATCGAACCATTTCTCTCTGGCATGAATTACACCTACTTTGGTGACAGGTATGCAGCAATCTACAATCTTCCCATATTTCTCACAAAAGATGTCATACATTTCTTGTACAGATTTGTTGTAAAATAAGGTTCTCCAGTCAATAACTGCAAAAAGCTCATTCATTTTGATGTAATCTCCTTTCTGATAGTTCCTCCTCATGTCCTCA
Organism: Halocaridina rubra; assembly: GCA_037179515.1. Taxonomy (NCBI): domain Eukaryota; kingdom Metazoa; phylum Arthropoda; class Malacostraca; order Decapoda; family Atyidae; genus Halocaridina; species Halocaridina rubra. Next base: position 43,229 of record JAXCGZ010012026.1, read on the forward strand.
GTGCCTCTACTCTCAGGAAGAATGTCTTCAATGATATACTCCATCAACAACACACAGTGGTCACTCTTTCCAATTGGTGGTTCATACTCAATATTTTCAATATCCAACACATTATCTGTGAACACCAGATCAAGTAGTGATGGCTCATCCCCACCCCTGGCTCTTGTTGGTTCCATTACATGTTGGTGTAGGAAATTCCCTTGTACGCAATCTAGGAATCTTGCCCCAAAGGAGTCCTCACCACTGTGTGGGTCAAGATTTATCCAATCTATCTCTTTATGATTAAAGTCTCCCATAATCAAAATCCTACATTTTTTCTCCCGCGCCATGTTAACAACTGAGTTTATGACTTCAATCGTACCTATATGACTTTCCTCATAAATTTCAAGCCTATTTTGGTTCCTTGGTGGGGTGTATACAACAGTTATTATAATGCTCTCTGACCCAGTATTTATGCGAGCAACAAGAAATTCCCTGAACTCACTTTCTATAGCCAAGTTTATCTCTTCAACTTGAATCCTCTCACTTATGAGCAGTGCTATCCCTCCACCAGTCCTCTCAGATCTTTCGACCCTTAGTATTCTGAAGCCCTTAGGAAAAACTGTGACACTGTTTATGTCCTCACTCAACTTAGTCTCTGTAATTGCTACTATATCTGCCTTACTGTTGTGAATCCTATCTTTTAATTCTACTGCCTTACCAGCTAATCCATCAGCATTTGTGTATAACAATCTTAATGAGGCCCCATCCCCTGATCTTCTGTCATTATCTTCTTTATCTCCCCTTTGTCTGGAAGTATTCCGTAACGAAAATTTTTCTTCTCTTCTTCATTTCTTTCATCATTTAACCTTCTTGCCTCTTGCAACAAGTTTTTGATCTTTCCCATCTCTTCCTGTGTTCTGTATCGTCTAATGAACACTTCTTTGCATTCTTGAAGGTCTTTTAGACTTTTTTTTCTCAACAATATTTCCCTACATGTCTCCCCTCTCTCAAAGGTTACTTTTGTTGGTCTCGGCTTTCCTTCCCTCGAATATTTACCTAGTTGGTGTATGTTTACAATATCCTCAGGACCACATACTACTCCAAGCTTTCTTATCAGGTCTACAACCCTAGCTTTATTTTCTTCAAGTCTCCCCTGCCATGTTGGCTCCTGGGATTCACTTATGCCTGAGATTACCACTGTCTTCTCCTTATCAAGTGCCTGTCTGATGAGTGGGTTTGCCCTTTCCATCACAACGTCTTTCATTTTTTCGATTACTGTCTCTTTATAGTCAACTGTTTGTATGTTTTCCAGTGCCACCACCTTTACAGCCTCTTTTACTGCCACATTCCCCTTTAGTGCATCAGCAAAGGACGTTTTCATGGCATCATTTTCCATATTCAGCTCCTGGAACTCTTTTCTGAACTGTTCAATGTTTTCCTTCATCTGAACATTCCAAGCAGCAATCTCGTCTCTCTCAGAAGATAGCAGTGAACTAACATCTAATTCCTTTAGGTTGTCATTTAGCTGTTTGTTTTTATCTTCTTGATTAGAAATTCTAGATTCTAGTTGTCTCTTTTCCCCTTCCAGCTTCTTTATTCTTTTTTCTAGTTCCTTTCTCTCCTGCCCTTGTGCTTTATTTGCTTCCTCCAAAGATCTTATTTGTTCTCTGAGTGTTTCATTCTCTTTCATTTCTCCATCCATATTCCGAATTTTATCATCAAGGCTTGTAACCATTTCCTCTAACTTCTTGATTCTCTGTTTAAGTCCTCTGATGACTACCCCTTCTCCCGACCCATGGGTGGGAGAGGTTTGGGACAGAGATGGCTTCATTTTTATGTTCTCCCTCTCACAGAATATAGAAAGAAGACGAGAAAGAGGAAAAAAAAGAAAAAAAAAGAAAAGAGAAAAACTTCTAATTTACCTTCACACAGAATTTTTATATCTCCATATAAGTGCTATTTAGTGACTCAGTTTGTCTCCTTTCTGGTAACACACATCTTAACTTAAAAACTTGACCATGGTAATTTACGTATAAAAAGAAAAAGAAAAACAAAAGTCAAACCTGAAGGAAAATTCGAATTTGTGTTCGAGGTGGCACCCACCTGTTTCTGTTATATATTCTTCCTAACTGATAAACTGACTTGCTAACCAAGATATGTTATCACGGGATTTAGACTTTACATTTAACTCAATATATATACAAAATAACAAAATAGCAAACGAGAAAGCTAAAAGAAAAGCAAAAAAGAAAAAAAAAATGAAGAAAATAGGACTGCTGTACTACTTGGCAACTTAACTCAGTACTGTTGACGGGTGGGTATTTGGTAATTTTTTTTTCTTTTATTATTCAATTCTTTTCGTGTATCAAACTAACTACTAGTTAATATAAATGGGAAGGATACTGTTTTTAACAATATATAGAACCACAGGATCAGGTAAAACGGCTCAAGAGCTTTCCCCAGTTTACACAAAAAATTAGGTAATGTGGTGTGAGGCTCCACGTCTGGCAACTCTTCTAGATTTCCCTCAAGGCAGAAATTGGATGGCAGCTTCTCTCTCTTCTCACGAAAAAGTTCTCAATTTTCTTCCTTTAATATGAACAGTCTCGCCTTACAACAAATATTAGTTTTTGTACTCACAATACTCTGCAGGATTTTATGGTTTTGGAAATTATGGTAAAGTTTTCCACTAAGCACTTTAGTCACTCGAAAAACACTCGTTC
>JAXCGZ010012027.1:0-45861 GCA_037179515.1 Halocaridina rubra
AAGAGGAGAGAGGCAATTGCATGGGCTGGTGGAGAAGGGGGTGGGACCCAGAAGAGAGAAGCATCCCCCCCACTCATTTTTTTTTCTTTCTGTACCCAGCCTCCTAAGGTCGCTGACTCGTCTCATGCACCAACCAGCTTCTTTCGCGGTGGAATTTTTAACTTAATCATTAACCTTTTTAATACATTAAATCACACTTAATTCCGAGGGAAAAATATGAAAACAGCTAACAAAATCACATTTATAAATGAAATTATCCTTGTGTAATGAAACGCACATTTTTTATTATCATTCCAAAATATATGACAAAAAGTTCAATGAATGGACTAAGACTGGATATACAGATAAAATGGAGAAACTTTGCACTTGCGAGCATAATTATCTAGTCATCTTCAGAGGCCACTCATCAATGAAATCGAGTTGAACAATACTATTTGTAAATACAAAAATAACCCTTTGTCTTCAGTTTCTCTTCGTGGTTCATATATTCGTGAACGTTTAAACGTTTTCAAAGCTTCTTTTTATACCGTAACTTCTGATACACTTACGACCTTGTCCTTGAATATACGCAGACGTCCGTTCTCTCCTCCTCCTCCTCCTCACCCTCTCTCTCCAACAGCACTCTTCCACCTCCTAGTAAAGACACCCTATTATTCCCAATTCTAACAACCCTCTCTTTCCCACACTTAACAATAATTCCTTGAATATTGTTTATTCATTCTCTGACACTCAAGAGCATAAGCCAGGGTTCTGTATTCTCATATTCAAACACTTACATGAGTAAGTAACGCGAGTTGAGACGGGGGAGGAGGTAGAGTCGTACGAATTGCCTTAAATATCTATACGTATAGCCCGCAGTCATATGACATGCAATTTAAACCCTTCCCTCGCCTTCAGAACCAATAACTACCCCCCCCATTCCCCCAAAACATACACTTACCTACGGCTTGTGTAGAACAAACATACATTCATGCTGGACCGATAACGTGGCCATTCCGTGTATTTTTAACAGTATGACCAACGAGATAGTCAAATCAAACATAATTGTGCAACTGCATGTCATTCATTTTTGGCACACCAAACAAATACTTACTGCATGTACCGAACATACATACATGCATGTAATTAATGGAAGCAAGATAAACCAAATAATTCTATAATAATGAAAATATGAGAAAAGTCTAAATAGGGTAAAATATGAAAGAAGTAAAAAATAAGTTCTCACAATGCTATTGACAGGAAAAGCAATAAAATTCCATGAATATTATCGAGGCTCTGATCGTAAGTGCATTTGCTGCCACAACTGATCTGCCTTTGATACGGTGTGCTCATTATGGCTACTGAACTGGCAGGGGCTAGCTTAAGAGATGACAATTTTACTACTTTTTCTTCCACAGCCTTCATTTAACTGTGAAAATGTCAGTTTTTCGCAACTGTCTGGCGTTTTCGTTTGTGTGATATTATCTCATCTCTGCCTTGTCCTTAACCTTTTTCTTTTCCTTCGTCTTTGGTATTTTTTCGTGCCCGGGCCTTTATTGATGAGGGCAGTTTCTACCTGTCCCAGTGAAAAAAAAAATGATCTCGTGCCTACCGGTATGGTGCGCTGAAACCATGTTGGGCTTACTAAGCTCCAAAAAATATTTAATCAGGGGCCTCAATGTCTAAAATGAGTTTCTGAAATTGATTGTCTCAATACAAAAGCAACATTATGCTATCCAAAATGAAAAATCAACAAGTTTTATTGGCGTAGTCAGTAGTCAAAAATCTGTCGCGTGGTTATCCCACCAATTGTCACCAATGTCCCGGGGTTTCCATCCCACGGGTTGTCACCAATTGTCGTGGTGTTATTCTGCATCTGTGGAATGCCTTGTGAGGCTGTAGGCATCTATAATATGTTGGAAAATAAAAATGAAAGTCGGTGGGACCTTATACAATTACTGTAATTAGTATTATAAGAACTGGACATTATCGCGAATATTGATGGAATAATATCACAGTCAAAATATAGAATATTTTTCAAGTAAACTATTTTAAAAATTAATAGCTTTAAATCCGCCTACCAGGAGTCTAATTCCTAATCAAGAAAAATAAATAAAGTATGGTCTAATAAGACCTTCTAAAAAAAAAATAATTAATCCGCCTTCCCAGAGTCAAAATCCTGTTCCACATAATATTGCACATTTTGTTATTTGTTTGACCTTCTGTCTTTGAAGAACAAATCATGACGCAAAAATTCCTCCCATTCGACAATTAAAATGATTCAATATAACCTTTCAGACAAGCAAGACAACCTTTAAATCGTGGAAATGACATTTGTCACGCTTTGCGAGGAAGATTTTCCTGATCACAAGGGCAGTAATAAATTCCCCGAAGCCTTTGATACATGAATAACAAAATCCATAAAAAAATTACTTCCACTGCATATAATTCCGGGTAAAAGCCTAATTTAACTTACACGTGTGGAAAAAAAGGATTAATTAATTGAGAGGACAATTAACATTAACTACAAATTAAGCTTGCTTATGAATGAAATCACACACAAAGGCGATAAAAGCTTTAGATATCCTATTAAAAAAAGATCTGGAACTACAATAGCCCTGCCCTTCAAAGCGAGAGACGCAAGCGTCACTGAGGGGAATCTGATGACGTAGGTAGTAGCCTCTCTCTCGAAGCAAGCAAACAGTATTTATCACACTTTAAATATAGCATCCGCTCAGTCACTGGTCGAGTAGTGACGTCACTACAATGACCCTGGATTGAATGCCAAAGAAATGAGAATGAAAATGATTAAGGATATCCTTTGCGTAGATATATAGGATGACGTAAATCTAATACTCCTACGCCTTTAAAATAAAAGCTTTTAGTCTGTTCATTTCTACTAACTGGGGAAGTAAGCTAGCTCATTTTGGGACGGGCCCAGTTTAATGTAGAGGTTAGTTAAAAAAAAAAAAAAAGCTATATAGAGTAGGTAGCCATCGAAGAATTGTAACCTAAAAAGTAAAGAGCCTTTCTGAATGCATATTAACATACTGTTATTAACAAAAGTCTATAAAATGCCATTCGTAAAGTTCACCCGGAAAAAAAAACAGGCCTATTACACTGATAAAAAAAGATCGTATCACTCAAACATCAGAGCCTTCATGAATGCATATTAAGTATACAATTATCAACCAAAAGTCTAAACAATGCCATCAGGACAGTTCACCTTGACGTAAGTGAAAAAAAAAAGGTTGCACAGATTAGGCCTATTAAAATCTGCCTACGCGAATGGTAGCCGGTAACACAATGCCGCAGGTGAAGAATACTATTAATATAAGCTTCTGATGACCTCTGATATTGTGTGGGAGAAAGATGTGACGCACAAGTAATCGTCACTTTGACATTGTCTTTCTGTGAACTGAAACTCGTTCTTGAATGATGGAAGAAAAAGAAATATTGAGTAAAAAGGAAAAATGGACCACAAAGGAAAAGAAATTCTTACGGAATAATAATAATAATAACAATATAATCCACCTCCTCTGTTGGGATTCAGCCCTGGGACCTGTAGAACAGAAGTTCATGTATTAGTGTGCTGGGCAACAGAGGTTACCCGAGCACATTAAGTCGAGGAGTTCTGGTCTACACGTCCCAGGTTCGAATCCTGAGAAAGGACTTAGATTTCTTGAAGACACTTAAAATTGCGTAACTGTATTGCATTTGTACTAATAATATTAATACTAATAATAAAAGGAAGTAATAATGTAAAAGAACATTTGAAGAGGAAGAGGAGGAGGAGGAGGAGGAGGAGGCTGATCAAAAGGCAGGGATGATATTACTCATACAAACTGGGAATGTCAGGAGTCAGGACAGGAGGCGTTGAAGAGCATATGACTATAAATAAATGTATTACGATTTCCAGTAAATCGAATGAAGTTCAAGGTTCATCCTACATACTCCCACACAAACACACACACTCAATCTCCCTCTCTTGACTAGTTTAGATGAATAAATCAACTTCATTTATGATTTACTGTGACTAATAATAATGCATAAGCTTAAATTAAAAGGATAAAAAAATAAGATAATATTATTTCAGTAAAAGAGAACACAAGTGTACAATTAGCAAGAAGTAAAAATTAAAAATATGAAACAAAGAAATTAACAATACTACTACTACTACTACTACTACTACTAATAAGTTAAACTGTAAGTCTGTAAAGCAGACTGAACCAGGAATAAGTTACTCTTACTACTTACTTTAGAGATATTATCAAATCAAATCAAATCAAAACATTTATCAAAATCAAAACATTTATTTCCATTTTGTACAATGGTTATTCAACATTAATAGTAACTTATAAGTAGACATGTAATTAAACTAACAAATAAGAGGGTTAGACATATAGTTAAATTAAATGTAGCTTTCATAGAAAATAATAATGCTGTAATAAAAAATGTTAACAATAATGTTAATAATAAAGTAGTAAGTATGCCACTAGATACAGGATCGTTATTATCGGCATCATTTCCATATTTGTTTCCTTACAATGAGAATAATCAGTTCTTAATGAGCAGCAACTATTTGTCCAAAAGAAAACTATATAGTTTGCCTTTGAAAGCTGTGAAGGAGGATGCATTTTTAAGATGCTCTGGAATATTATTCCAGAGTGTTGGCCCTTTGATAGTGATCATCTTTGAACCTGCTTCTGTGTTTGTTCTGTGAATAAAGAGCTCACTGCTCTGTCTTGTGTTGGTTACTCTGGCATTAAATCGAAAAGGCTTCATCATGAGAATAAACTAGGGCTTCCACGGGTACAAGCTTAGTTTAAGATAGATCGGGACCGAAATTTCCCAAAATCCACATTGATTACCCTAAACGTAATGAAATTCATAATTACTTATAATATACGAATGTTTACCTAAATTAGGGTATTTTACCCTAAAGTGGAAGCACTGGAATAGTCATAAAATATATGCAAACTAAAAACCTTTACTGTACACTTCAGAAAAGGCCGATATGGCTCCAAATCAGAAGGGGAAAAATTAAACGCTGATACGCCTCTATCAATAATAATAATAATAATAGTATCACACGTGCGGCAAGAACAGATTGTGCGTATGTGTGAGATATTTTTTTTTTTATTTATTCAGATAACTGTACATGGGGACATGTGCACATGGGCACTCCCAGTCATATTGCAGTTGATAACATTACAATCTATGTGGTTATGTATAAATAACATACTAATAGAATTTGCAATTAATTTAAAATATCATAGCAAGTAATTAATAATAAAATATAGTGTAATAATTGAAGAGTACTTGAAGAGTAATAATTGTGACAATATTTTCAATAGCCCTTGTTGAGTGCTATCATTTAAATTCCGTTTTTACTTTTCAACAGTACTACTGCAGACAATTTGAAGCAGATATAGAATAACAATTTTCAGGTCAGTACGTTGATAAGAACATATACCCAGATCGTCTAATAATAATGTTAATAATAATAATAATCAATAATAATAATAATAATAATAATAATAATAACAACAACAAAAGACCTTAGCAATTAAGTAGGACAAAGACATATAAACAAAGATTTATCAGGACACCTTTTGCATTCCTTTAGAAGTGAAAATCAATATAGTAAAGTGCATAAATTACATGGTAGTGGATCTCTCTCTCTCTCTCTCTCTCTCTCTCTCTCTCTCAACATTGCATTTATTAGGAGAAATGCAGGGATATATGATAGTTATGGTTATTTTTATATAATACACCACTATAGAGAAATAAATTTTAGTTATAACCAACAAATTCATCTTGAGAGAGAGAGAGAGAGAGAGAGAGAGAGAGAGAGAGAGAGGAGAGAGAGAGAGAGAGTATCAATTCTTGTAGTTAAAATTTCATTAGCATTTGTTGGGGCCATCAAAATCCGCTTTTGAGAGAGAGAGAGAGAGTAATAATAATAATAATAATAATAATAAGAGAGAGAGAGAGAGAGAGAGAGAGAGAATAAATCATTATCGATACCAAAATTCGCTAGAAACGCACCTGAATATATCGCCAGGTTTGTGATAAAAGAAGCCAAGAAATGACGCTCGAGGAAAGATGAGTTGGGCTAAAATGCTTAAACTGGATCTTGGGTTTGTCTCCACCGTCGTCGCCCCTCCCTTCCTTTAGCCACTGTCTGAGGCAGTTGAACCGCAAACCCAAGCAGTATGAAGTAAGAAAAAAAAGTCTCCAGATATCACGGCTACCACTAATAAAACACGCCATAAGATAGCCCAAATAAAAACAAATGGACTGAAATAATAGATTCATTTAAAGTAGATTTCGTGCGGATTAAATGAGCTTCGCATGGGAGGAAAAGCATTCCTTCCCTGTATAGTTGGCGCTGAGTGAATTTTAACAGCAAAAGGTACGACGGGGTGATGGGAGGAGGGAGTGTGAACCCACACAACCGTCTTCTTCACTTCACCCCTAGCTACGACCACGTAACACATAACAGTTATTTTCAGCGCATTTCGTGTGGTTGTCAAAATTACAACTTCTTTTGATTACATACTCCCAATTCGCAATGCCATGGGAGTATACGTGGGATAATCCTATTCATGGAAATGCTGAAATATATCGTAATATGTAATTCTCGTTAAAATTTACGTTCAATATGATAAAATCTGAGAGGGCAATTTGAGGAATGCGAGCGAAAGTATCAGCTACACGCTGCATATTTTCCCTTTAGGCTAGAGACAACGAAGAGACAGACCGATGCGGCGGTGCCAAACCTCCACTATTGCGATTAATGACCGAAACAAATACTATTATCAGGATGAATGTACACACAGACATGAGGCAAACTACTAGACTCACACTTAAACATTAAATAAGAAATATTAAGTGTGAGGAAAAACAAACACTACTCGTGTGAGTGTAGGTCATACAACGGTGTTTTTATTGAAGGTGAGGCGTGTAGTCTAGCCAGCTGAGTGTGTGTGACTGCTACCACAAACCTCGTGTGATAAATTTTCACCCATATGGGCAGTTTAAAACACATACACACACGTACACGACATGCATTACTAACACGAACTGCAAGATGGTATTCCTCCAAAGACTCCATTTTGTTCTAACATTGTCAAATAAAAAAAAATAGTCAATCTAAAACCTCTGATAAGATAATACGTTATCTAACAGTTAACTCTAGTAGTGTTAAATCACCAAGCTTTCAACCATTACAAATAATAATTGTACACTGGATATTATTACTATATTATTATATTCATGGTTTTTAAATTATAAAGATGACTATACTTCTTTCATTAGTCATGCTCTGTTCATTTATTATTATTCTTGGATTAATACAAAATAGAATGAATTACATATTAGAATGAAAATAAATCCAGGATATCCTGTGCGATACCAGAATAAAATATACTCAGGATATCCTAACCTGGGAAGGGAAGAGAGACTATATTCCAAAGTTCAAACCTACGAAAGTATTATAAGATTTACAATTACTAGAAAAGTTACTTAAAGGGGTTATGCAGTATAATACTGTATATTTTACAATGGTTGACAAACCTATAGCCAAGGAACCAGACTTAGGTCATGTGAATTTTAAGGGGACGTCTCAAGTACAACATACGATAAGGCCTTGTGATATCATCTATTTAATAGCATACCAAGTAAACAAACTAATAAACAAAGACTTTCCTTTCTAATGTGTTTGCGAATGCAGTATATACAGGCTGTGGTATGGCATGTGGGAAAAAATATAGTAATCACAATAACTTAGCGTGCTCAAACCTTCCAGACCAGACTTATAACCCTCTATCTCAAAATGTATCTTTATATCAATATATATAAACCTTTATTTCCATTATACAATGGGTATAATGATGTATGTAATATGCTTGGCGCATAAGGTAAATCACGTTCGTTACTTACCAATGCAAAGGTCAGAATAAGAACTTAACAATAGCCAACAAATTTCCCAATCACTGGGGGAAAATGCCAGCTAAACTCAAGGAACGTTCCCTAGACCAGATAAATGGAAAGGTGTGACTACAGGCAGGCACATCATGTAAATAGGAAGAAGAAGAAGAAGAAGAAGAAGAAGAAGAAGAAGAAGAAGAAGAAGAATCGTAACATTCCGACTTATCAGCTGTATATATAGAAAACTATGAAAAGTAAAAAGTGTAGTTACATCAACAAAATAAACATAAAGCTGTATTCCATTCAACTTACAACTATAAACACGGGACTGCTATTTTTCAAAAGGCAGTAAAACAAAAACAAAATTAAAAAAAAGCATGTCTGATATCGTCCGGGAGTTTTTGGGAATATGAAAAATACTGGAGGAAGAAAAAGGCTTAATATAAATATTCACTTTTCCTAATAATAATAATAATAATAATAATAATAATAATAATAATGTCTAAACCCACAATGCTTGGTTTCTAAACTAGTTTTTGTATTACTTTTTTTCTACACTTAAGAGCTGCGGGACGGGCATTTTGCCCCCATCTTTCGAAGCCCCGAATCGAAGACATTTCTACCTGAAGAGGTGATAATATATATTACACTAAATATGCACAGCAATAAAACACGAATTTAACTAATAATAACATGTTGAGAGAGAGAGAGAGAGAGAGAGAGAGAGAGAGAGAGAGAGAGAGAGAGAGAGAGAGAGAGAGAGAGGAAATGGTAATCTGAACGAAAAGGAAACGGAAGATAGTAACAGGAGGAACAGCTGGCAAGACAAACAAAGAAGTTTTACTTCATGTACACATGTATTATACAACTAACGAGGAGTACATCATGTGCAAAACTATAATTAATACAAATGAAATGTCTTAAGTTACCATTGTTTCTTATTGGTAAAATACATGAACAGACAATACCAGTAACTATTATTATTATTATCAAAATAAACAGGTAAATATGCAAGAATGAAGAGTATTAACAACTATATTTTTATTATTATTATTTATTATTATTATTAACTACGATCAGATCAAGTCGTAATATAATGGTTACTGGGTAATATTACTAGGAATACTACTACTACTACTACTACTACTAATAATAATACACGCACACATAAAAAGTGAAAATAATATCTGAATAATATAAATAATGTCAATAACCTCCTTTCATGAAAATTACGGAAATGTAATGTTTCTCTTTCACGGCTAGTAATTAAGCTCAGCCTACGTGAGTAAGCCATTCCCTATCATTTGGTGCCAGCTGTGTAAAACTTAACATCATATAAATATAAAAAAAAAGTGCTGAAGGCAACGACCTTTGACCTGATAATCTGATCCATTCAATTAAAGAGAAAAAAATCGTCATTGTCTATTGGTTGTAACTTTTTTTTATGATTGTGACGCAAGGACGGGCCAAAAAAAAATAGTAAAATAAAACAGCCCTCATCGGGCCTGGGCACGAAGAATACATAAAGAGAAACAAAGATGGAGAGTAATAAAAGATGTGTAATGAACATCCAAGAATATTGAGTGTAGCTGTAGGCATAGAAAAAGAATTGTGTGACATTACTTCATCTCTGCCTTGTCCTTAACCTTTTTCTTTTCCGTCGTCTTGGTATTTTCTCATGCCCGGGCCATTATTGATGAGGGAAGTTTTTGCCTGTCCCGTTGTCACACTCTTAAAAAAAACATAAACTGAACAAAATAAATGGTCTACGACTCGGGGAAAAGCCAAAAATCTTCGTGAATCAATAATAGCACATATAAGAGAGGGTTTTAATCGATGACAACCAAAGAAGGCGAAAAAAAAAGTACTTGTAAAATAGAGCAAATTTTCCCCTGAACGCTAATTTGCATAACTTGTAGACATGCTAAGCACGAATGCTGTCAATAAATAAATGCAAAAATGCACAAAGAATGACTAGAAATAGTAGTATTTGTCTAAACACACATGACATAGACGCGAGAGACCCCCTGACGTCAGCACCACCACCACCCACCCACTACCCTCTTACCTCCCAGGCAACTCTATCACATCCGGTCCTCGATTCTAGCGAAGGTGCAACGGTGCCACATCTATTACCCCTGATCACGAAGGCACTTCTGCCACGTTTTCACTCGCTTAAGGCAGGGTACTTCTAGGGGCCTCTCAAGAGGGAATTATGGATTAACTGATTTTCATATTCTTGGTCACGAATACACACTGACGAACTCACAAAACCGAGGTGCAGATCAGGGATTCTCTCCACAAAGCCGTATCATGTATTAATAGTAAAATGAAGAGTAAATCACTGAGTAAAATCACCAATAATAATAATAACAAAACATTTGCTTATGAAGATTTACTTTTTGGTTTACTATTTGAATATATGTAAACAAACGTACACTACTGTAAACTCAGTGTCCCGATTCGCCAAAGCACAAAGCATTAAGAGTAGATGTTAATAATGTTTTTAAATATATATTTGTCTGACAAGTTAGCAATAACAAACAAACAAAAAACTACTGAAGACTTCTGTTAACAATTAATACAATGAACAAACCAAGTTGATGTAAAAAAATAAAAAGTAGCATTATAAGTCATTCAATCCTGAGATGAAAGAGGGGGGGCATTAATCAAAACGATACGAGAAGACTGGCATCAATGGAAAATCGTGTGTAGCTTATATTTAATAAAACTTTGGATTGGAAATGAATATATATTAACACGATCTAAATTATATTGTATAAGACTCATAGAACACACACACACACACACACACACACACACACATATATATATATATATATATATATATATATATATATATATATATATAGAGAGAGAGAGAGAGAGAGAGAGAGAGAGAGAGAGAGAGAGAATATGCTAGTGCATTCGTAAGTACGTTTTCCAATAACTTTAGAGACGAAATCATGTATAGCCTACAAGTAATAGACTTTAGGGGAGTGGTAGGAAGCCTGTTAATATGGAAACACCCATATTATTTAATACATATCAGTCCCAAAGCAATACGAGGAGAGAAGTCTAATGTAGTGAATGTATGTATTATAGTACGTTTATGAGTGCGTTTATCAATGGTTTAAAAAAAAACCACATGAATATGCCATTCTAAATTATATTGTATAAGACTCATAGAACACACACACACACACACACACACACACATATATATATATATATATATATATATATATATATATATATATATATATATATATATATATATATAGAGAGAGAGAGAGAGAGAGAGAGAGAGAGAGAGAGAGAGAGAGAGAGAGAGAGAGAGAGAGAGAGAGAGAATATGCTAGTGCATTCGTAAGTACGTTTTCCAATAACTTTAGAGACGAAATCATGTATAGCCTACAAGTAATAGACTTTAGGGGAGTGGTAGGAAGCCTGTTAATATGGAAACACCCATATTATTTAATACATATCAGTCCCAAAGCAATACGAGGAGAGAAGTCTAATGTAGTGAATGTATGTATTATAGTACGTTTATGAGTGCGTTTATCAATGGTTTAAAAAAAAACCACATGAATATGCCATATTTCATTCGACCAAGAAACGAAGACAATCATTAAACAAAAGACACCCAGATTACATTAATACAGAACAGGCTGATGATAATTACAAATACAAAAAAAAACGAGGGCTCCAAGTGTACTGTATGTATACAACGTGTTTGAGTGCGTTAGTAAGTGCGTGCGAGGTGTATCGGGCGTTCCCCTGTCCGTGGCGCGGCCTTGAAGTCTTGTAGCAGCAGCGAACACGGACAACGAACCAATAAACCAACCCTCTCTCACCTACCTCTATCTCTCTCTCTCTCCACAAACTCTCCACACTTCATAATTATATTCTACCCTATAACGAAACGAAAAAATTAGTCCTTCGACTGGTCTACAAGCACTAACATTCCCTAAATCTACACTTTAAATAGATTTTGTTTTTATTAGTTCATCATACATCACAAGCAGGTTATTAATAATATATAAACTGATACAGTATTCTGAAACGAAACAAATAAGCACCTAGGCTATGGAGGATGGTGAGTTAAATAACTCGAGTCTACCCACTAGTATCTTATCACTACTCCTTTCACAAACCAAGTAGTTACAGAGACCTTTAAACCTTATGATCCTTACATATTAGTAGCAGATAAAAAATCATTTTATAATCATTATAGACAATGTAATCTAAAACAAACAAATATATACCTTGACATTCGACGTAGTTAAAGAGAGGCCATTAAACCTAAAACTCTTCCATATTATTAACAGTTTCAATGTGATCGTAATCCAACCATTATGTATGTCAGGATGCAATGACAGATCAGATATTCCCAACCAGATGATTCCATTATATAATCATTAGCTGCAGAGTGATTAAAAATATAATGTTTCGTGTCTACCAGTCTCGATTAAGACACAAGGGGACTTACGGCAGAAGAGTAATTTACAAAATTTCTGAAAATTAGCAGAGCTTTCGTTGTGGCTCTCCTCATAGATACACGTCAATATTAAAGGTCTAAGAACTACTAGGCCTACACACAATACTCAATTCTTATAACTGTATTAAATCTATTTCTAAAAGCGTCTGATTTACTGATGAAATATATTGATTTTCTCATTTTTGTTTTATTTAAGCTATTATATCAATAGCAAATATAAATTGGACATAAATTGCATTTTAATTCATATTAATATTCATAAATTCTTCTAGAAGTGTTTAGCAAATAATGTGTTCTTACTTAACAATGTAATTAAGAATGTCTATATAAACAGATTAGACAATACACAAAATGCAGGGTTCATGGCAAGTGTGTGTGTGTGTGTGTGAGAGAGATTTTATTTTATTTTATTAATTTATTGCGCCAAGGCGTCAGACATTACATGAGTTCATACAAATAATGCTTCAAATGGAGAGAGAGAGAGAGAGAGAGAGAGAGAGAAAATATTTTCTCGAGTTTAACAAAAGTCGGTCCATTTACCATATGGTATCAACCTTCCCGAAACCATCTTACCTAACCTCCAAACTAACAACTCAACCCCCTCCCCCCACCTAACCCTCAGTCAAGCCTTAATCTCCACCCACTCACTCACCTCCTCCACCCCATCCAATAGAGACAGCCCCACCAACACACAAACCCAGTTCCCCAAAGGCAACAACACAACAATCATCTGACAATACTACAACCAAAACCTCTCTCCTCTATTAACTTCGGGTCATCTGTGATGAGATTGTAATCACCTCCACCAACAACCAAAAGACTTCAGTTAGAACGTATTAACAGAGGATATAGGTGAAATACATTTCATTTGTAATTCAATCTTGTTATTAATGCAATACCTTCAATTCCAAAAAAAATATATCAGATATTTAGTAAACACAATTGTACATTTACATATAAACAGATAAACACAAATAAATGAGCAGTAAACCGAATTAAGAACGAGTATACTATGTATATGAACCACAAAATAATAATAATAATAATAATAATAATAATAATAATAATAATTCTGAAACAAATATTCATAGCCAAGTATATTTTTATGGGAAAAACGAAAATTTATAATTGATAAAATCAATGACCACACTGGTAATATACAGTTACTATCATCATTATTATTATTATTATTATTATTATTATTATCATCATCATCGTCTAAGGTGGTGGGAGAAAAATATTTTCACTTTGCGTATTTCTTGCGTATCTTAAGAGCAGACTAAAAGGCTTAGAGAGCGATGCATTCATTAGTCTTCCACTATGAATTACTTTTATGTCCCTCAAAAAGATGAGAAGAGGGGATAAGGCTGGGAAGAATTATGAGGCACTACCTGCCTCCCTTATTTAGTTCAGTTGTGGCCACCCTACTGGGATTAGGGACAAGACTTAATGTTGAGAAATTAATAGTAACACCAACAACAATAATATTACTAATACATAAAATAATATTAAAACTTGACCCCATGACATCTAAACCTAAAACTGTGCATGCCCGCACAGCTTTCAAGTAGGCTTTGCCAATTTTAATCTCCCTCCTTTAATAGTAAAGGTACCCATGCCATGGCACGACTTAATGGGACACATGAAAACAACAGCACTTTACGTAACCCCAATATATTCAACGCAAAAACAAGGACTCGTTGCACTCGTTGATACAGTGACATAATTCGAGAGGTTTTACAGAGCGGCTTTCACACCAAAGTGGCATGTCACACGTGGCACGCCAGTTGAAAACGAACATCCGGAGACATAAGATACCTTTCACACAGAGATGGCGTGACGTCCCATGAGCCACGTGCGACGCATGGGACGTGTCACGCCACTGTAAGTTTGATAATGCGTACATTCGTTCTTACGTATTTACGCAGTGTTTTAGAGTTAAATGGTGCTTTGCAAACTTTAAAAAAAATTCTAGTTTTGTTACTACTTGTTCCCAAAATGGGGGTGTACATTGATAATGTGGCTGGGGAATTAAGTCTGGATACCCTTCCTAGTGCCCCACAGTGGGTTCGATCGCGGGTCTGTGAACTTGGACCACTCGACCAAAGTGGTCCTCACTTTGCCAACTTTAAAAACTTTGATATCATCTCGAATGATTTTTTTTAAATTGGTAATTCTCATGCATGCATAAATAACACATCCCATAATTGTTCAATAAAATAAAATTATTTTTTCACAAAAAAAAATCGCATCATTACAGTGTCTAAAAACATCAAGCTAATATAACACCACTGTAAAAATAAAGAATATTAGTAATTTCCATTCCCTCAAAATCAATACAAACAGTTTTTAAAATTTTTACGAAATAAAAATAAATCGACAAAAGGCTCGCTATTTCTCAAAAGTTTCTTGAAAGAAGAGCATTATTCTGGCTAAAATATTACGGCCGAGTATTCCTCCTGACACTAACCCACAAACTTTTCCTATATTATCAAACACTGAACATTCTTTTTCCTATTTGAAGACAAAGACCACAATCTGGCTTTGTTATCTACACCTGCTTTCACCAAAACATGTTACCTATGACGAATAAATGAATAATGAATACTAAAAACTTTATCTAGAATGGAATCTGCCACGTGGTACCAATATGGTGTGCAGATATCATAAACAAGGTTGGAAATCTCCACGAAAACAGAATCCGGACAGCTGCATATTTGTTGACGAGGCATGCTTGGATTAATAAGTACGTGTTGAAACAATATTGCAAAAGTTTTATACAACTAACACAAAACATCTGCTGAGAGAGAGAGAGAGAGAGAGAGAGAGAGAGAGAGAGAGAGAGAGAGAGAGAGAGAGCTAGCTCAGATTTTACACGTCTGCGTTTGAATCACGTTTTCACCGAGAACACCTGCGAACTTTGTCTAACACACATGTATTACACATGTCCAAGGAGGGAAAACTTCAGTTACATTACACTCGAAAACACCTGTTCTATTCCTTATTTTTTCCAACTTGACGCCATATTCCGCTGACGTCAGGGCACAGTGGGTATCAGAAAAACCAGACAATACGGCCATACCCCTGATTGCTGTTTCTACCATTCCAATCAGCTGTTCTGTCGCATCAAAAACAACCTTAAATATAATGGCCAAAATTCCCGCGCATTTAAACAACACGTGGCACATTAGTAACGAAAATTACGCAAATCTTGTGAATAAGGTTATACTGACGGAGAGGAAAAGGGAAACAAAAGAAATACCTTGGCGCTTACGAGAGCAATGATCTACCCATCTTCAGAGATAAACACTCTGGGGTACTGTGTTGTTACTTTCTTTTATCCTCGTAGCCGAAACTCTCTCTCTCTCTCTCTCTCTCTCTCTCTCTCTCTCTCACACTCTCACACACACACACACACACACACACACACACACACATATATATATATATATATATATATATATATATATATATATATATATATATATATATATATAATGCATGAAGAACACAATTTACAACTTAATAAAAAGAGAATTACTAAATACATTAGAATAACAACATCCGGAAGCCACACGCAACCATTACAAAAGAACAGCTGTTGGGGAGCACCTGCCTTAACATCTTCCCACCCCCTTTTCATGAACCAAAAAAAGATAATTACATATCAAAAAGAGAGATTAGAGAAAGTAAAAGTTCCTGTCTCCCATTTCCTTATAGGAATTTGATTTATCCAGGGAACAGCCTTGAAAATCAATAACAAGATATTAGTCTTCTTCTTATTACTACTACTACTACTACTACTACTACTACTACAGAATACCACCATAATATAAAATATAAAGAAAGTGGAAGATATAACTTTCAAAACGTAAATATGGAATGTTAATTGAAAAGATATAAAACTCTAAAATTTCTGAGACGAGTGCCTTCAACAAGAGTATGGATACATAGATTGCTAAGTAATCACTGCTGATAGTGGTCTTCAAAACAAACAAACATTTATTTCCATTTTTGTACAATGGTTATTCTTCTATAATTAAATCTAAGGTTTCATTGTTTTACCAATAATTTGTCTATCATTATTATTATTACTTTTTTTATTATCATCATATTCCAACGCAATTGAAAATATATCCACATACAATATACTTAAAATATTAAGCTGAATTCATTATACACACACACACACATACATATATATATATATATATATATATATATATATATATATATATATATATATATATATATATATAAACAAATAAAAGAAGACATTCTTCAGTTAAGCTCCTTCGTGGAAGCTGGCCAATTAGAGCGAAACGGAAACACAAGACTTAAAAAAAAAAAACTATCAAATAATCTTCGCCAGGAAATGTACCAAAGCAGGTGTTGCTCAGAATAGCAGCTGGTTTAAAAAAGAAAAAAGTGAATGAAAAATAATTCAAATAGGTTCCTGCAACGAATCCTCATTAAAACAAAACCGATAAATAGAGCAATTTGCATGAAGAAGCATTACATAAAACCAAAATGTGTAATTATAAAAATATGTCATCGTGTGACAGCACCTCCCATTCACTCCGCAGGTGTGAGAAGTGAGGATGGAGAAGATCCCAGGGTCTTACTAAACCCAGGTGTTCAGCAAGTGCTTAGCAGATACCAAAAAAAGGATCCCCCCTCCTGAGGGCTACTCCCTCCCATCCCAGCAACCAAACATCCTATCTTTCTCTTATGGACAGTCTCACACAAGTCACAGGAAGAAGAGCAGGTTAAAAACGTGTCTATTTATATTTAAATTAATATGACAATTTCAGTCATATTATTTTCAGTAATATGTTGAAATATTAACGAAAAAGTAAAGAAAACGACTCCCAGTACATTAAATAATCCCGTAAATTATTAGATTAATACTAAGTTAGATTAGGTCAAGTTAATGTTTAACCTAACCTAGTAATTCATAGGGCTTGTCAAGTCTTCACTTGATCTAAATGAACGAGCGATGCTAGAAGAAAATCACCAAAGAGGAGCCTGTATGTTACGTGTGACCACCGCTCAAGACAACCCCACAAACCTCCTTGGCGGGAAAACTTCAAGTTCCCGGATACAAGTCGCCAAGTCGTTACGGCGGGAAACACGTGGAAGAGTAAACCCTGGAACATCCTTCCATCAACGGTCCAAAAGCAGATGGAACAAAACTCCTTCAAATTATTATTTATTCTTTGGCGGTTACGTCCGCTGCGGGAATAGAATATTATTATCATATGTGTTTTCGTAGAGTAAATATATAAAACGTTTATAAACATACGTAGCTAGATTACATAAACGCCATCATTTGAAGCGATTCGGCCAGAATACGTTAATAGCTCAAGATGTGCGGTACGTGATCTTGCCTTAATATTTTGAACAGACTTGTCCGTTATTCGGATTCAAGTGAGAGAGAGAGAGGTTTGTCATAATCCTTAAATACATACATCCAGTAAATTTACAAGAACGAATCAAGTTTCAATACTTATTATATAAGGAAATATAATTATTTAGGCTAAGTGAATATATATATATATATATATATATATATATATATATATATATATATATATATATGCGAATAACCAGGAGATAGCTTTAGTCATACCGCAAATGCAATGGACAGGATAATAACTCACTTCAGCTTCAAGTAATCAAGCAGATAATATAATTACAAAATTCCCCCTGAGAATATAAAAAATAGTGGAACTCTTGAATATGGATTTTCAAACTTTAAATACAATCTCTCTCTAGAGTTATAGTAATAAATATTTACTAGCTGCACTTGTGATCTTGACAATATATTCCCAATATTATGCGTATATCCATCACTAAACATATAAATACATTTACATCTTCGTGTCTTGTGAAATTGTAAATATGTTGATTCTGAGAGAATAATGACCTTTTAAGTAGATCTGGGAGTGCCTGTGGCCATGCGTCTCTCGCTCTCTCTCTCTCCACTTGAATCAGAGAAACGGCCAGAAAATACATTCTTATTTGTTTATTTATTCAAACTGTTTACTTATTCAGTTATTTCCAAAGCATTTATTCATGTCATTTTTGTTTCTTTGCCTACTTGGCCATATGATTACTTATTCATTAATGTATTAATATATTTTCATACTGGACTATTCATTCACCTACTGATGCTTTATGAAAAATTTATTTATTTTTACTTAATAATTGATATATATATATATATATATATATATATATATATATATATATATATATATATATTTACATTTCTCATTCTCTATATTTGTATTTGTACATCTGCTTTCTTCACTTACTATATATCTATTCGCGTAATTATTTCCTTCCTTTTCTTTATTTTCATTATTTCTGCAGTAAGATTTTACGCACGGCGTCCCTATGGCAATCAATTGCTTTTATATTAACCATTGATTGTGCATGGGGAAGTGCAGACAGGCACGCCCTATAAATATACAAATGCTAGACTCTACATTATGTAGTATACAATCCTTATATATATATATATATATTAAAGAGTATATGTGCATTCTTTGAATGCACATATGAAGCTCATGATATTATTACAATATTGATATTTGTGTATACCCTATGATAAAACTAATATAAAATAAATTTTATAGTATATACGAAATTTTTATGAACAAGAGTGTAATAATGACAATTAAGCAGTTCTGGAAGTATCCTAAGGGGCACATGCCCCCCTGTAGGGTTTTAAATCCAAATATATATAATATATATATATATATATATATATATATATATATATATATATATATATATATATATATATATGATACTTAAACGACAGGGTTGCAAGCAAGAGCCTAAGCTAGATATTCCGTTACTAAAGGGAGTAGCTTAAATTTATCCAAGGCTTAACAGAGCAATAAAACGTCGAATTTTAACACCAAAATACAGAAATAGTCCAATATTTCCTTTCACAACTCCATAGGCCTAGAATGACAAACATGATCCGGTGAGTACAAGATCATCTCTCTCTTGATACTTGCCATTAAGAAACAAAAAAACATGAACAGTACTATCACCATAGGAGCGCCCGTAACAAGTAAATAACACAAAGCGGCCATTTTAAGGACCTAGTCTGAGCTCATCCATTAGCCTACGTGTTTAAAAAGCTTTAAAAAATCTCCCTTCGTCAAGTCAAGGATGTTCAAGGAATAGTAACCGAGTATGTTCATCTACTAGGCCAATCCAAAACTGCAAGAATCACGAGTAGCCTAAACATATAAAGAACTTTTAACTAGGACCTTCAGCACGAGAAATAGCAATCATAGGCCTGTCAAATAGGCCCATATGTCCGATGGGAGAATGAAAGAAGGGTCCACATTCACTTTCACCAACTGCCAGGACTAGGCTTCTTAAACTAGAGTGCAAAACAGGTCAGTTAGGGGTGCACGTTTTCCTTGAAAATTATTAAACTTGTAGATGTAGAGGAACTCTAAATGAAGAAATAAAATAAAAGAATTAACTGCCATTGTTGCAAAAGAAAAATTCCTTGCTAAAGACATGAAAATGACTAGAAACCGGAATAATATAAATAACGTGAAGTTTTAGTGATATATATATATATATATATATATATATATATATATATATATATATATATATAACCACACTGAACAATTACTGATAGTATATTTGTTATATGACAATGGGGACGAGAGAGAAATTCTTGATACTTTTCACAGGGTGAATGAAATGGGTTAACATGCACTATCCTAGGAGCTTTATTTGAAAAATTCATAAAATTAAAAAAAAAATATAAGTATAATAATTCAAAATCTGACAACCCTAAAATTAAGAATTATATAACTTGCAAGCGTGTATATATATATATATATATATATATATATATATATATATATATATATATATATATATATATGTGATTACCTAATTGTGTTTACGGGAAAGAGCCCAAAGCTCGTATCTTCCCGTCTCCTGATCGGTTCCATTTTTAGACTGTGTGTGTGCATATAGTTTACCTGGTGCCGTATTTAAAAAAAAAAGTCAAGACTTTCTAAGAAACTCCAGAATAACGGGGCTGTGGTTCCAAACCTCCCCTCCCCCCATTATGCCCCTTCTCCTTAAAACACGACACCGGAACTAAACCCCTCACAATCCGCCCCTTCCTCCCTCTACTTGAGAGCTCCACCCCCTCGAACTGTGCCACTCAGGCAAAAGGGAGGAGGGTCATAGACCCTTTACTTTCGTTCCCACATTTACCTACTATATAAGAGAATGTAACTGCTACATAATGACTGTCATCAGAGAGAGAGAGAGAGAGAGAGAGAGAGAGAGAGAGAGAGAGAGAGAGAGAGAGAGAGAGAGAGAGAGATAGAGAGTCAAAGTCAAAAACTTTATTCCATCAAAAATGGCTAGAGAGAGAGAGAGAGAGAGTCTTCAATACTAGTAATAATTACATAATACAGTACTAGGGTACGGAACAATTTTATCTGAGAGAGCGCTTCATTAATAATATTTATAATAATAATAATAATAGCCACGGGATGGGAGCTTTACGTTCTAGATATACGTACTACTAAACTTTAATAGTTCCGGTTTTACGTCACGGACTCCCTATTCTACTAAGGGCTAAGACGGTTGCCTTCTTGCGAAGGACTTGTTTTAGCAGATGTAATCGTTACCTTGAGTGCATGCCCTTGCTAACCTCAGACCATGACGGGTCGCGAACTCTCGACCTGACGCCTCAGAGTCGCGGACGCTACCGCTTGAGCCACTGTGACTACTACTACTAAACTTTAATATCCACTTCAAATAAGCAAATACGCTTAGGCACTAAAACTATAATTTAACCTCTAGGTCAAAACAATATGCACACATCGTAAGCATAAAAATTAAACAGATATTTAAAGGAAGAGACAAGCATTTCAGATAAGGATATGCGTCGCTAATATTACACAAGCTATTCCAGAAAGTGATGTTATGCATCAGATGACACTTGGGGGGACTCGACTAGGTGAGAAAATCTATTTCAAACCTCTTCCCTCTCTCCCACCTGACTATCCAACGTAACAGCATGGGAGCCAATCCAACAGGTTTTCATTTCAACCTTAACTTATTCAAATCTCATCTCTCACTCACGAGTTGCGTATGTATAAGTAAATACAGATACGCCCCTAGAATATTCTCTTAATACTTCGTAATCTTGAGCAATGTGGGTCCCATTTTTCAAGCTCATATTTGAGGGCGTCCGCTATTCATTACCGTTATGCTCTACACCTCCCTCTATCTCCCCCCCCTACGACAAACAGCACACCGCTGCCCCAGTCTCGCTGCTCTTTTTGATTTCGTCGTCAACGACTCTGCAACTGCTCATCACAAAATGGACCGATATATATATATATATATATATATATATATATATATATATATATATATATATATATATATATATATATATATATATAAAGAGAGAGCGTGAATCTTCAACAACTGCTCAACGTTTCAGAAGTATAAACGCACAGATAATGTTACCTGTATTAATTAAGGATATAACTAGATCGAACTGGATATTTTTTCTCCTGTTATACATTACAAAATGGCTGAAACAAAACAGAATCTACTTCTTTAATAACATACAAATATTAGCCAATTTGATTTTACAAAAGTTGTTCAAGCCACGAAGAACACTTAAGCATGTTTTTAATAATATCAACAGTATGGAGTGCGTTATCTTCTTTTTTCTGAAAAAGGTGACTTATTAAGCTTTTATTATTATTATTATTATTATTATTATTCCCTACCCAAAGTATCTGTTCCAATGAACGATAACATATTTAACTCGATTTTAGGACATGAGGAGATCAAGTTTCAAAGAATCTTCTAAATATTTCAATATGAAGTTCTCGTGCTATAAAGCTAGAGATATGACTCATTTTCAGTACATTCTAGACATTAAAATCTTTTCGACCATTCGGTTATTTATTCCAACAACAACAAATACTTTCAGATTTGTTATATCTGTCAACCATTAATATATATATATATATATATATATATATATATATATATATATATATATATATATATATATATATATATATATATATATATATATATATATATATATATATATATATATATATATATATATATATATATATATATATATATATATAATGATTTGGGTTTTAATGCATTCTTTAACTTTATTCTACGATAAAGAAACAATACATTCAGGCTAAGAACAACATCAGCAATAATAATAATAAATTAAAATACATGTGAAGACGAATTTAGCTCTGTGTAGCTTGGAGTGAGAGGAAAGCGTAGAGCGAAAGCGTGATGGGAGTGCAGCTTTAAGACAGCCCCATGGAATTGAGAGAGAGAGAGAGAGAGAGAGAGAGAGAGAGAGAGAGAGAGAGAGAGAGAGAGAGAGAGAGAGAGAGAGAGGAGGGGGGTTGGGGGTTCGTTGAGAACGCTATAAAGAGAGAGAGAGAGGGGGGTTACCGTGGCCTTGTGAAACTGGTTTGTATTGTAGACCAAAATCTTGCCCGTCGTTATACAGCGACCTAATCACATCTACAAACTAATTTCTGCCAACTGATATGACACAGTGGTACATATCTTTTTTTTATTTCCTATTAACAATACTCATACAATTGGTATACGAGAAAAAGCAAAACAAACTCACTGGTTCATCGAAGCCAACAAAGTTCAAAAAAATTCACGTAACCTGAGCTGAGCTCTTTGCAAAACTCGTGATATGAAACCCTTCTGAGCTATGGGTTCGCTTATACTTCGAAGCTGTTTCATTGCAGGACAAAAACAAGTCGACTATTTGCAAGTCAACGAGATACCCAACCCTCATTTCACAAAATGTCCTGATACGGATTCACCATTCACAACGATCTCGGTGGGATGACAATATCAACAGGTGGGAAAATAAGCATAGGCCTATTCATAGGCAGCACATTCGCCCATTACTGTCTCGTATTAAATTTGTCAATACTCACCGTATGGTCTCAACAATTTCATAAGCTCCATCATGCTTGTCCTGAAAAATAATAAAAAGCAGTGTAAGAAATATTGCAGTAGAGGTTAAATATCTATATTAAAAAATAATATATGAGAAGACTTATCATATCTAGAACGCAAAAGAAAGCTTAAGGTTCAGAAGCTATTTTTCAAAATAAGATATAGACCACCTTAACTCTGATATCAGCCTGATGTATTGTAAGGAAAGTTTAATCCGTCAAGAGGAAAGCAAAATAACAACACGGTTAATTCGACCTTGATGTAGTGATATACTCTAAGCATAACGGAAAGGAAAAAAAAAAATTACACTGCAATCTTAACTATACATTTCTAGATTAAAGAAGTTCATATAATAATAATTACATTAGCATATCACGAATACAAGCAAACAGTATGAATGGAAATTATAAAATATGGAAAGAATATTTAGGATAGTCATATCTGCAAATGACACTCGAAAGGAGTATAGTTAAACTAAAGACATTCCTAATATGAAAAATTTTAAATTAAAGGCGAAATATAAATGTCAAAGTAATACAAGAATATACACATTTTTCAAGGGAATTTCTATGATTTAATATAGTTGCGTCATTTAACGTATTCAAAATTCCTTTAAAATCCAATTAGCTTTTCAAAGTACAATGTCATACGTATTAGAGAAAGGAAAACAAACATCAAAGCATACCAAATGGCAATAATATATGAGAAGTGTGTATTAAAACAATACCAATTACTAACACTATTAATATATACTGTACTGCATAAACATATAATATGAACACGGTATGTCTAGTCTAATCTGCAGGAAAATGTGGATTTTGATAATTCTCCTGTGTGGGTTAGGAACATCTTTCGTTTGACTAAAATGGGCAGTGTATCCATCAAACACACATTTCTCTGAGATGATGTTGTCACACCCTACATCATAATCATTTTGAAGATACACTTTAATTAAGATACATTCTTAAATGAAAAAAAAAATAAACTCACAGATGACATCCTCAATCGTACTTCCTGACTCAAAATAATATTAAAAAAAAGTAATACTGCTACAACTAATAATAATAAAAATAAAGAACACTTGAGAAACGCAAATAAAAAAAATGCAAAATTCCCATTTTACACAAGTACCTGGAATTCAGACTTATACACCATAAAAGAGAAAGTAGTTTTCTCCTTCACAGTAGAGATATATGACAGAAACCAGAAAAAGGTAAAATATTTACAAAGTTGATTTCATGTAATTTACAATTTGCCTGACTGATATTTTACATATGCCTTAACAGTTACTGTTCTCTTCGTGCAGTAAAAATGCGAATTATACTTTCAAATATCTACATATAATAACTCCCACATGGCAGAAAAAATAATAGTGATGAGGCAGATTCATGACATTATTTTCATCTTGAAAGAGAGTATAATACACTGGTACTGAACATTATTTCTTCTTTCTACAAACATTCCAATTTCATACACAAAAATAAATTAAATAAAGGACAAAATACTGTACTACAAAATTAGTAATAAACATGTAATAGGGAAATAATAATTACCAACAACAAAACTAATTCAATGATGTTCAGTGTTGTACAATAAAAGAATAAGCCTACAGGAAAGGTGGGAGGCATAAAATAAAAACAACACATATTGTAACCAAATTATTCAAATAAGATCCTTTAACACGATTTATGAACCCCATTTCATTCAATAAACTTTAAACTATCTATAAACACTGGTATCCTGAACGTCTTAAAAACTATATGTTGTTCTTCAAAGTCCAATTATGTTATGACAGGTTCTACAAATCGAGGTCCTTTTATTTGGTAGCGTATTTTTTTTAAGTGCGGCACCGAGACAGACAATAAAGCACTGAGATGAAGAAAAAGTAGAAGCTTAAGGACAAAATAGAAGTGAAAATATGTAAACAATAGGATACTGTATTTCAAAACAAATGAATGGAGGTGGCAGCTCAAAATTAGCGAGCCCCTCTGAAACTGGGAAAATAAATATGAATTAAAAGACTGTATTACTACTTTTGATTCATAACTCTATCTATATACAAAAGCTGTAGTAATGATGATGGTAATAATAATAATAATAATAATAATAATAATAATAATAATAATAATAATAGTAATAATAATAATGATAATAATAATAATAATGATAATAATAATAATGATGATGATAATAATAATCATGATGGTGGTAGCAATGGTTGTGATAATAGTGATAATGGATTAATTGACGTAATTCTCTCTCACGTACATAATTTGAAGGGTGGAGAGGGGGAGAGGCTTTCAGTCTTTCTCTTTCTTTTCCTTCCAAATTTATCCTCCATTATATGGCACTGTGTTTATGTGTATGTATGTATGTATGTTCAGGTTTATATGTGTACGTATATGCAATTAAGTACATGCACTTTCCTCTGCTGTGTTACCCTCAGATGACAATGATGTGTATGAGTATGCATGGATGTGTCTTTATCTGTAGTAAGGACGAATAACTCCTTTTGCTGAAATGAATACCACAAACTCTCTCTCTCTCTCTCTCTCTCTCTCTCTCTCTCCTTGATATGTATGGCTATGAAGCCCCAGTGGTGTTTCTATTGCTCATCTAATTAATGCATGCATGTATATATATATATATATATATATATATATATATATATATATATATATATATATATATATATATATATATATATATATATATGTGTGTGTGTATGTATGTGTGTGTATATATATATGTATGTACCTACTTATTATTCTAACCTGAAAATTGTTATTCTATATCTGCTTCAAATTGTCTGCAGTAGTACGGAATTTAAATGATAGCACTCAACAAGGGCTATTGAAAATATTGTCACAATGATTACTCTTCAAGTACTCTTCAATTATTACACTATATTTTATTATTAATTATGATATTTTAAATTAATTGCATTTAATTATTTATTATTAATTATGATATTTTAAATTAATTGCAAATTCTATTAGTATGTTATTTTTACATAACCACATAGATTGTAATGTTATCAACTACAATATGACTGGGAGTGCCCATGTGCACATGTCCCCATGTACAGTTATCTGAATAAATAAAAAAAAAAAAAAAAAAAAAACAATTCCATGAATATTAAGAGAATTATCATTCATTAGAAAAAAACACTAAGGACGTGACAAGAGTTTTAATAGCAAAATACCTCATAATTTTAAGGTTTTAGTTGACGCAAAAGTGGTTTCTTCAAGCTAGGAAAGGCGTAAACAAGAATTGGTTTTGTAAATGTTATTGCTTTATCTTTAATATGACCAAATGTTTACAGCATCCTCAGAAGCACTCAAATATGACTTTTTTTTTATTACTTCTAAGGAAAAAAATTGAAAATATGTAGTACTATATTTCTCATGTTTCACTGGTATCCAATTAATCAATGTCACTTTGGCATTCCCCTATTATTATTATTATTATTATTATTATTATTATATATTTGGGGTAATGTAACAACGAGAGGCAAAGTATCTAAGGTTATTTTAGTTTCTCACTTTATTTCCATAATATTAAGAATTTGAGAACTATAAGACAAACATGAAATGTGTACATTTTACAACTATATATTGCTGTGAATTAAGTGATTACAATAAAAACTAAGGGAAAAGGATATAGTCACAGCAGCTAAAAATTGTTTATATAAGTAGTTCAACTTATTTTAATACAGGGTTAGTCAAGCTTGGTAACACTACCTGAGAGCCTTTGAATGAAATATGTAACTCTTCCTTTAAAAATAACAAAAACCATGCAATTCATGTACTCCATCACAAAAAAAATGCCATGAGAATGAACATTTCATAGCAGACAAGACAGCAACATATACTGTACAGAATCAGTTCACTTACAACAATGTTATTGTGAAACCCTAGGGTACAGCAATACAGTATCAGTAGAGGTACTGGCATAAATGTATCACTAGACAGTATTATATTAAAAACAAAATGACGCAGTCAAGGACACAAAGCATTTTGAATCATATGTGGGTACTCTATAGAGAGAGAGAGAGAGAGGAGAGAGAGAGAGAGAGAGAGAGAGAGAGAGAGAGAGAGAGAGAGAATTCATCAACCAAATAGTTTCTCATTTTCATGATATTGCAATGGTGCTGTTCCACCATAATCCTCACAATATTCTCTGCCTGCTGAAGTAACAGAAACTAGCTAGCTACATCATTATCCATTCCTTACTCCTGGCATAAAAAAAAACTGCATGAACCTTCTAGGAATTAGGGCTTAATTCCATGCCCATTGCAACCTTTGTCTTGTGTGGGCTTTTCTACCAAGTAAGGGGCCTAGGATGGAATCTAAGGGTCTTAAGATTGCAGGAACATTGTTATAGTGTCAGTGGCTGGTAAAGAACTACATTTGCAATATCATTAAATATTTATTATATAACCTCAAAATCTAAAAGGCTTCACCAAAGCAGCAAAAATCAACTAACTCCTTAATGAGCAAAATAGTACGAATCTTATCTTAAAATAACATTACATATTAGGATCCAGATCAATGGTTGCCTTTTGGTGTCACATGACTTCTGAATGTGCTTAAACAGACTATTTACACACTTTTAGAAGCATCTTTAATTTAAATTTACCCATTTATGGATACATTTTTACCAAATAAATAAACCGAGTGAATTTCATGGCATGTAAGCAGTTTCAACTTTGGGGTGGCCTTTGAATTGCGAAAAAATCAGTTGGGAAAGATCCAAAATGCGAGAACTCACACAACTCTGTTAGAACGTGGGGTAAGGCAAAGAGGAGGGAGAGAGAGCGTGAGTAGATTTGGAGGTAGGAAAGGAAAAAGAAAGAAAAAAACGACCGGTACAGATCTATTCGAATACACTTACCCTTCCCTATCGTTATTCGGCTACTTATTAATATTAGATCTTAATACAAGTTTTAGCAGAAGACTTAAACAACTAACAAACAAAAAAAAGACGAACTTACCGCTCCAGATCCTGACGTTAGTGGCCAGTGATATACAATTGGCTCTACACCTGCTGGACTGTGCAGTTTTAGGTCTAATGACTTTTCAGATTCCGGCATTATTATTGGCCCTAACCACCCACTGATATAATCTTAAACAACAACACTTTTTTTTTACTATTATATCACTGAATATCCACTCGACTTCATAAAAGCCAGCCCCATACTTGGAGCGGCTCACATTCGCGTACTCCTCACTCTTTCCATGCCTCAGTCAAACTGACTTTATATCTCGGGCTGAGCTCTCTCAAACGGACCCCGAGAGTCGCTCGCGCCTCGGTCTTTGGCAGCGTTGCCAATATGGGGTTATTTATCATCTAGCGACATTTTTATATCCCGTTGGGCTACATATAATGCGTAAAATATATTGTTTAAGCTTTAAAATATATTACCAGGAGGGCTAAAATCCAGCAAACTTCTCAAATTTAATGTAAAATAAGGATAGGAAATAATAGTATATGCCTGATACATATACATTAATTATTTCTCCCATATATATATGGAGTGATGTTAAGGTCATATTCTCGTCTTTAGCAAAGTGAAAAACCTTTTTTTTTTTTACCATTAATTTGTATTTGATAATGGAAGGACGCATCCATTTATTATAGTGAAATTTTGCTTTTATGAATCATATTAGATTTTAGTAACAATCGAGGTGCAGGTTTTTGTGGGCATCTACAAAAACAAATTTAAGCAATTTAAAAGCTTTTCTAGGTATAGATATAAGATTATTGTAGTATAGTATATTGCCATATAAAGATATATTCTCTGTATCGCTATCTTTCTAGCGGATACTCAATAGAATATAGCGAGCCATAATATATTTAGCGTATTTATATATTAGATACATATATATGTATTTCTCAGTAGTTTTTGTTGCTTTTCATGGAAAATGAAGAGAGGTATAAGAAAAATGAAACGTTAGTGAACAGAAAGCGAAGTTTTACTTGGCTTGGATTGGTGATACTGCGAATCAACCGAAATGCACCGAACAGAGGGCAGCACGAAACAATACATCATAGAGAAAATATAGAGTTTAGAGAAAACTATTTACAATTGACGCTGCCATTTTATATTCTCTCTCTCTCTCTCTCTCTCTCTCTCTCTCTCTCTCTCTCTCTCTCTCTCTCTCTCTCTCTCTCTCTCTCTCTCTCTCTCTCTCTCTCTCTCTATCTATCTATCTATCTATATATATATATATATATATATATATATATATATATATATATATATATATATATATATATATATATATATATATATATATATATATATATATATATATATATATATATATATATATATATATATATATATATATATATATATATATATATATATATATATATATATATATATATATATATATATATATATATATATATATTAAATATGCAAGCGTGTTTTACATGTATACCGGTGGAGTTAGTTTCACTTAATTATATTTTTTTTCTTAAGTCTGTACTATTATTACAGTAATGTACAATAACTGTTTTAACCTCAGCTCCAACATATTTCTGTATATAAAAGTTGCTTATAGTTAACTCACCATTCATAAGAGCTTTTATATTTTCTTAAGATATTAGTTAAGGGGGAAACAGCCTCGGTATATGTATGTATGTATGTATTAGTTAAGAGTACAAACTTACATTTGGGACACCTATCCTATCTGTCTGGAATGGTTTAATGACGTATAATATTGTAGGAGACGAAGGAGAAGGATATTGTAAAAGACATACTGTATACAGTCTGAAATTATGACAGAGTTAAAATGGTGAATTTGCCGTCCTTAATTAAGGTTTAGCTTACAAGTCATTAATTAATGGATATGAAGGCTAGGAAAGCTACATTCGGTCTGTAATGACATACATACATTTCAGTATAAGCAAATACAAGAAAATAATGGCATATACTCGGAAGAACTGTAATCATTACTTAAATATCTGCAATAACATATTATTCCAAATGACATCAATAATAAGAGCTACAACTAAGTGCTCGCAAAAATGAATATATCTGATAAGAATAAAAAGAAAAAATAACTAAACTGAACTGTTTTCGCATTCCTATATGATTATTTAACCCTTTATTTAAATGATAATGATAAAGCTTTCGTTGAGTTTTTCCCCCTATCTATTAGATTCGAGATAAAGTGGAAGGTAGATGTAATCCATAGAGATACTGAGATACTATATGTAAAGTAATCCAAAGCAGAAGATACTGAGTGGAAAAGAGATGGGTTACCTCAGGAAGAGGAAGAGAATTGTAAGAAATGGAAATTCCATTTGGAAAAAAGATGCTGAAATGGGAATAAAAACACAATAGTTTGTGAAAATAAGTTTTGTAGAATCTGAAGACCGTTTACCCATTTTTATGCCTGAATAAAGAAATTAAAGAGAAATAGAGTCTAACCTGACTTATCTATCATACTAAAATGAGATTATTATGAGCTGTGAACCTTTATCATTAGTTAATGAGTCAGAGAAAATGACGTCATCGCAAAGGTTACGTCCTGTTTAGTGATACCGTAGAAACGAAGCAAAATAAGAAATGACGTCTGCAGTCAGTCACTACTTGTTAGGGATATGCCAACATGGCCAACTGGGGAGGTAAGTATTGTGTGGCTACTATAAAAACATAATATTATTGATGTTTTATCTAATATCACATACATATTACTCTCAGAAAGTAATTAAGTGTATTTTTAGAATTATTTTAGATATCCCACAACGAAGCCGTAGTGGATGATTTGAAAGCTATTGTAGCGACGATTTTAAGTAGTAAAAAGAGGAAAAAAGTAGGGTATCAAACATAATTGCACATCGGGATCGCCTTAGCGTATCCAGTAGAGTGCTTGTCTCGGTAGTTGATGAACCGCCGTTTGAGCGGGGCGATAGGAAGGGCACCCAGCCTTAATTCCCAACTTTCAAGACAACTGTGTCCACCACCAAATAGGGACTATAGGTACACAGAAAACGTGAAAAAAGTAGTTTTTAGCAAAGATATGTTCTATGCACCCCTTTCATAGCATACCCGAGAAATCAGAACCACTTCTTGATAAGTACCCTGTTGCTGTAAAGCAAGGAAGGCTTCAAATTTGAGTTTGGTTAGAGTAGGTTAGGTTTGAATGAGTTATATAAGCACCTACCCCATCCCACCAGAATTGCCCATTAACACAGTATGTAGTGATATTATGAGAAAAACAAGTATCAGCTTGATTCAAAATTCATCGAAATCTATTAGAAAATCGTAGTTGAGTCCGAAAATTGAAGGGGTGCATAAAACAAATCTTAACCTAATTTTTTTTACGCAATATAGTGATGTAAGCATGTCTGAGTGATTGGACTAGGAATAAAGGTTTAAAGTTTCAGTATTATTGACATTCATTGATACGCTTATCTGGACTGTTAGCTGTGTTTATTAAGGGCTTGACAGTAGGACTGGCAAATAATTGGGACTTGTCCTATGGCAGAGGTTAGTTTTCAAGTAATCTGTAAACTACGTGGATGTTAAAAAAGAAATTCGATGTCGTTACTGGTGCCACTCCCCAGCAAATTAAGGTGCAATAGTAATAAGTTACAGATCGCAAATGTCACGTACTTTCATTACTTAAAAAACTAATTATTCATCATTGTATCTAACTCCAATCAGAATTTTGCTCTTGGAACCCACTATGGGAATAGACGACACTTAAACACCTTCCAGATATAAATCCCTTTTGTAAATCGGTATCAAGTCCTTGTAAATGCATACTTTCACACCCCCAACAAGTGAAATGAAAATATAATACATTCAAATAGATTCAAATAGCAGCTTGATTTTTAACTGGGGGTGAACCAACCTAACTTAACTAGCCACAATAAGCTGATATAATGTACAGTATATCATATCAGTTTTGGATCATGTAAAGGTGGTTAATCCCCATCACGTAATATTATATAACTCCAAAAACTGTTTGGCCAAGTTAGGCTAGGTCAGGTCAAGTTTCTTTGCAAGATCCACCTTTTACCTAACTTGGGGTTGTAAAAATTAACAT
Organism: Halocaridina rubra; assembly: GCA_037179515.1. NCBI lineage: Eukaryota > Metazoa > Arthropoda > Malacostraca > Decapoda > Atyidae > Halocaridina > Halocaridina rubra. The sequence goes on from JAXCGZ010012027.1 coordinate 32,533, forward strand.
TTACTCTAATCACATAATATATTATATAGCAATATGTAGTATGCATGTGTGTAACTGCATGGGTGCTTCTTTGATTGTGTATTAGTAAATTATATGTTACCTGTATAGGATTGATTGATTAATCCATTGTATTGATAGTATTTACCAATGGCAGAGATCATGAGGTGAACCGGTGAAGGTAAAGCAACTCTAGTGTCAAGCCCAACGGCAAATGAGTTTTGTCCTTACTTACCCTGTTTGACCCAAATTGTGTAGCCTGGGGGGAAAAGTATGGTGAGTCGGTGACCCTGATGGTTTACTGACTCAGTATACTGCCGTAAGTAGATACAATGTGAGGGATTGGGAAAGTGAGTCATCTGATGAGTGGGTATGTTCATATACTCTGCCATCCCCCCCTTAACAAAGGGGATTATTCTTATTGTACATATACGTATGTTTGTAGTGATCTTGAAGATGATTAATTTTCATTGGCCAGTTGTTTACAGTGCATAAAACAGGAGGCGAGATGATAATTCTTATTCAGTGTTTGATCAGTTTTTTGGTCTAGCCCAGCCTGCCAATGAATTATTATGACTTCTCCGTTCCAAATGGGGGTTATGCCTTGCAGACCCTCAAGTAAAGGCGATAACCCATCTAGACCAATATAATCTTGCTTAACATATTAGTGAAAGCATATGTATAGAATATATTATATCTTTTATGCGTAATTTTTCTGGTTATTTCAGTTCTTTACCAGAATTGGTCTAGTCACATTTTTTGGTTTGTTGATGATTCATCTTGATGCATTTTCTAGGTATTCTTTCATCATTCAATGAGAGGTGAAGGAAAGTGCTTTGCTTTTCTAAATGCTGTTTCATATGCAGGAACTTCTCTTTATGTATCCCCAGTAAACTGGTCATTAAAAAAGATGAATTTCAAATATTCTGAAAATATGTACTCGTGTGTCAATTTAGACTCTGAAATGCTATGTAATGCTATAAGTAATATTAATTATTTTTGTTTTCTACTTCAGGAGCAGAAGAACATGAACTTGACAATAGAAATCAGCAGAGAACTTTTGCCTTGGCTGGCAAAGTATCGACTCTGCGTTCAGTAAGTCTATGAACTATAATAATTTATTTTACTCTTTATACGTAATTTTTAAATGTCAGTAAATTTTACACCCTGAGCCCTTCTGATATATTTCTTATATATATAGTAGAAATTATACTTGTAGTTATTAATATTAGTAGCCATTTCCCATAAGCTGCTCTTTTTTCATCATAGCAGTTAAAAAAAATATCTGATGAACTCCCCCAAACCAATAGCCAGTGATCTGTGACATCATTGCCATCTATGAGCAACACGTGAAAGATTTAGAGTGTAAGGAATCAGAATTTCCAGCCAAATAGAAGTGTATAATTGGACACCAGTACATTCTGATGCTTTGGAGCACCTTGGTTTACAACAACTTGGCCGAATAGAGTGCCCTTTATAAAATATGTACGTTAATTTTCGTGAAATCCAAATTCCAGTGGTATATAGTACAGTATGTTAGTTTTGCCCTTCTCGCTGACACATGAATTCTTTTGCATTACTTGTTTGCTCTGTTAAGCAAATTTTTTTTGTCTAAGATTTTTGTTATTTCTTGCTATAGTACAGTATATATTGAATAGTGACACTCAATAAACCTTCCCATTATAAAGTGTATACATTTAGGTGAGAGAAGACTGACAGTCCACACATTGACAGGGTAGGATACCCAGTTTTGTAATATCACTCCAAATTAAAGCGTGAATACACGGTATTTGTGAATCTCCTTTTCTTGAAACTCCAATATAATTTACGAAATCGTAAATTTTCTTTCATGAGAAGTGAATTGATGTTTCATAAGTACCTAATTTCCAGCAGTTAGTTAGCATAAAAAGTTTGTAAATAGTTTTGTTCCTTTGTTTAGAGGAGGTTCATGAACCACTCTTTGAAGGTTAGGATTTACTGATTGTCCTCACTTATTATTTGAAATTACGCCAATTGCACAAGGAGTAAGAAATTTGATATTTGTATGTCCATTTACACAAGTGTAATTGTCTGTACAACATATCTTTGGCAGCTCATACCCAAGAAGTCCTGATATCAACTCAATGGTTCCCATAGTTGCTTTTTGCCAGAATCACAAAGGTTTACATTAGAGGTAGAGGGTGTTGACACGATATCTTTGGTAGTCTGTATCAACATAATTGACTTATTGAGTAATCCCGTAGATGTATGAGTACTGGTAGGTTCAAGTATCTTCATGGCTCGTGTCAATTATAGCAGTAGTCTTAACTTGAATATTTTATAAACAATGAGGCTCTCAAAATCTGTCAATGGCCATTACATCTCTTGAAATCTCTTTATTTTCAAAATTATCCTTTCTCTGTTTTCCTACTGACACTTTTTAATTGTTTTGCAGCTTGCCCTTGACATAGAAAATGAAGCGTACGAACACAATCGATTGTTAGATGGAGTGGGAAACGATTTTACGAGTAGTGACACACTAATGGGCGGCAGCATAAACAGAGTGAAAACTTTATTGACGTCTGGTCGACAGAATAGGAAAGTACTGTGTTACACGGCCCTATTTGTGGTCTTGCTTATATTTATGGTCTGGTTCTTTTCTTCGAGAATCTTTAGCGGTGAATGAGGGAAATCTTAATATTGTACTGTCCTTACACAACATATTTATATATTATTGCTCTAGCACATTAAAAGCTGTTATATTTTCATATCCATCTTAAAATTATATACTGCTGCTATCTCTTAATCTGAATTGTGCTTTTATTATATCATAGGAGAATTATTTGCTAAATGGAATACAAAGTTCAACTATGTTAGCATATCGAGGGCTTCTGTAAATTTGACCTTCATCACATATATTATCATTTTAGTATACCATAAAGAGATACAGAGAACAGCATTGGATTCTGTTGGTATACAAAATAGGCAGCAGATATTTATATGTAATATTCTTATACATTTAATTGTAACACTACTTTGTATATTTCATATATTGCATTTTTGTTAGACTTTTTAGCCCCTGACATGAGGTATGAAAGCTCTAAAAGAACATTATTTATATAGCAAAGCAAAACGACCAATAATGTACTCTCCAAGCTTGCAGTTTCTACTCGAACCAGCTTCAGAAAGCCAAAGACATGTTACGTAAAATGCTAGTAAAGAGTGTACTTTTCTAACATATTTTAGGCATAATGTAGACACTAGTATTGTGAACGTTCTTATTTTCCAAAGTTAAATTATTTCCATGGTTATAACGAAGCTTATGTATTGATTTACTTTAACAGTGTCAGAGCTTCAACTTATATTTAACAGAGAATGAGTGGTTCACCTTCATCTAAGAATGTGATATACAATATATATAAATCATTCCTGAATGCTTTGCATCATGTGAATATGAGTTCTGAATTTTTGATGTAACAACATATGTATGCCAGTTTATAAGTTATATGTCTTTCAGATGTCAACTTAGAATTGTTAATATGAACTAAAAAAAACAAATATTGCTCAAGCTTCTGATTATTATAGAATGTGAAATATCAGTCTTCCTATAATATGGTCTGTACCTGAAGCTTAATTTTTTTTGTTTATATTCCTCATTCCTTCCACAGCTTCCTTCCTCAACCTCACGTGACATCTGAGTTATTCTTTGCTCTTGCATATGAGAAACCATTAAATGTTAACTTATTCATCACTCTATCTGTCATCTTTTCCTCTGTATAGTCAATATCTAACTAATGTGAATGCCCAAGTTCGGAATATAAGTTCATCTATTACGTGTTTGCAATCCAGATTTGTAATCTTTTATATTTTTCTTTCTGAAAAATATGTACAAAAACGACAGACCATTCATAATGTAATAGTTAAGTAATATATTAGTATCATGGACCTTGCCTTATCATAATACTTATTTCAGCACCATATTTTGAATAAAGGAAAACAATGTTTTGTTCAACATGTTGAGAATGCAGCATAAGTAAAATCATCATTCAGTACAAAAGAAAAAAAAAAGTTTTTTCTCAGGCTGTAAGTAAACCCTATATGGGGCAACAGTCACAGGTTGTAGATTTTATTTTTACTTTCTATCTGTTTTCCCCTGATGTTCTTTCATTACTCCGTCAAGCATTGTCCGTTTTTTCTGTAATGAATTGTCTTAAAGGAAAATATATGAGCTTTGCATGCTAAAGATGATATCAGCAGTACTATGGGAAAGAGTGTTAGAGGTGTGGTGATAGATTAGTAATAATGAGATGAACCACAGTGCCCCTCCTTTGCCCAACATTAGAAAACAAGATTGTGCTGTCACAAAGATTGCCAGTGCGGTTATGTTGACAATGAGAGTTAATAAGTAATTGGATAGCTACGCTCTTTGGACCAAGTTTGGCCATCCACAGTAGCTTTTATTGTTTCATGTATGAGTAAAGAAGGAGTCTTAAATGCTTACTGTCTCTGTGTTTGCGTAACAAGGGTCTGTTGTACTTTACACCAGGAAGTTAATAAATGACATGAATATACAGTATTTAATATACCAGCACTGTAATTATTGTTTTTATCTTGACGTTATGCACACTAAAGAGGGCAAAGGATTTTTCAATTCAATATTCATATGGTTGTGCTTCAAAAGCAAGAAAATTTGTTCATTATTAAATCATAACCAAATGAGATGTTTTATAGATTTAATAGTTGATTACATCTAATGCACTACTTCAGAGGTTGTTGTACATGATCATCGAACTAAGTATAACCTCAGTTTCTTACATAAAATCTCTTGAAGATATACTAATGTCTGTGTTCTAGGCTAAAGAACTGTGTTTTCCATGGAAGCATCAGTGCCATTTATAGGCTCAGTATAGCAATTAATATCGATAATTTTGTAACTTTTGTGACTGGGAAAAGTTTGTCAGCCAATACTTCCTGTGTGACTTTCTACTGCTTGAGGAGTGCTATATCCTCAGTATTGGGTTTCAAAGTAAGGTATTGAAGAGGTCGAGGTAAACAGTATAAATAAATCTACAGAAGGCCCCAAACATACAATTATTTCATTTGCAATTATTCAAGCTTTCAACATTCTTTCCGTAAGTTTTACAGTACAAATAAAATAATTCTAAGTTATGTGTATAGCACAATGCCATTTTATATTTTACTGTATAATACGCTATACTGCATTTGGATGTGCCTGAGGACTATATATTATTTTATTTTAGCCATATCAACATTCAACTGATTTATAAAAATGTAACTCCATTGTAAGTTGAGGCCTGCCTCTACAAAAATATTGCTTGGTTTTTCTCCTTTCAGATCATAAATAGCTTATTGGAATTGAATGTTTTTTTTCTCTATACTAGACTTTTGATTTCAGATAACCATCATCCAAGTTCAGTTGTTTATTTTTCAGCAGTACTTTTTCAAATCCTGTTTCGTCCTTTTGTTGCACGTACTTTTTAGTACCAGTTGTCATTTGTGTTGGAAAGTTTGTTGTCTTCCCTTTTTCCATTACCTTCGGGCATGTTTGAGAAGTGGATTTTTGAGTTTCCCAGAGAGACACCTTATTCATAGTATTACCTGCACGAAGTTTCTGAAATGGAAGGCATAAGAGAAACATGAAGCTCTAATGTTCAGTGCTTTTTGAATAAAGTTTCAAAGTTGAAAACTGACTTAGAGCACTATACAGTATTTGTTTAGTGATAATTTAAAGCACTAGTATAATCCTCTAGTTTAGCTTTGATAAATATATTATTTAGCTGTGGAGGTGATTAAAAAGAATTCGACTCGTATGTTGTGTGTTATAAGACATTACTAAAAGGGACAAGGGAGTGAGAAGTATCAGTCCCTCCTTTATATCTTTTTTTAGAATACAACTGATGCAATTGGTAAGGATGGGTGGGGTATGAGGTAACTTTTTAGGGCTTTTATTACTACTGTCGCATCGTCTTCACTGGGATATGGTATTACATCAGGGATAAAAAAAAAAAAAAAGATTGTTTACTATGTGTAGTAAACTTCTGTTCAAGTGTATGTGGTTAAAGAGGTGGAAATTAGTGTACTTTTGTTTAGTGTGCAGGTTACCTTCTGACTATGGCTGTCTTTATGCTAATGGAGAAAGAAGGCACTGTGAATGACAAAAATAATGCGATGATTAGATACAGATATTGTATTATTGCTTAACAAGCGATACTATATATTTTGCAACTTACATTTCCTGGCATTATATTCTCATGCTGTATGCATAAGAACCTTTAGGATCTTTTATGTAACCCTTAGTGCCCCCTGGAAATATGAGTAAACCTGTAAACTATTAGGTTTGGCAAGGTTAGGTGACTTGCCTTATAAATTTAAGTATTCCTTGAGCACCCTTGAGTTACTTTTCCTTACTTTAATAGGATCACAATTGTACATAATTAGATTCTTGATAAGTCATACTTACCACAGTAGGATCAGCCTTCATTGAGACTTCCTTTGGTTTTGTACACTCGATAAGAAATTCATTGGCGCTTTTGGTAAGCGACTGAACCAGCTTTCTCAGTTCATCGATATCATCCTGTAGATTTTGGTTGGTGGTCTTCCACAAATTGCTGAAAGCAATTGGCGGGTTACAGGCCAAATTGATTTATTAGTACTACAGAACAACTGTGACATATAATAATGATATACAGGTAATATGAATCTTTAGGTATTCATTCAGACTAAATGTACATATATTGATGAATGCAAATTGAACATATGAACATAGCTTGAGCTAAATGCTTGGTGTTTTAATAACCGACTAGAAGGGACAACCTTTGTGGAGGGAAAGAAATAATGCTTCCATCTTATTACTCTGTATCAGTGAGATTCAATCCTTTCTTTCCTGACTATTTTACCTTTTCTATAGAATAGGTGATAAAAGGTTGAATCCCAGCTGCTGCTACTCTTGTTACAGCTGTAACCACCTAGCTGGTTTCAGTGGAAGTATGGCATCATGATAATAGAAATTATTATTATTATTATTATTTTTCCTTTTTCAATAATCTCATTTCTCTATAGGACGTAATAGATTCAGTTATAGTTTTCAGAATCTGTAAAAGAGCACATGAAGAAATTAATAGCAGTATGATTGCTTGTCCAGTGGGGGCTGCAGTAGCCCAGTGGTAGAGGGTTCGAATCAGGAGATGACAAACCTGTTTTCAATCCCACTGTAGGTCGTTAGGAAGGGCAGCTCTTCTTAATTCCCCTTCTCTTACTTCAATTCTAGATTCTCTTTCTCTTCGCTGTAAGGTATCATCCCTTTCTTTTTTCTATTGGAACTACTTCCATCGCTGCTCTGATGAATTGGCAAGTTGCATCCCTCCTCTACTGCTGAGGCTGCGTAACATTTGCCAAGTGGCCTTGTTTCACAGGTACTGTGTGGAGATTTGTAGCTCGGGGAATGATTGGTGCAGCAACTGCTTCCCATCTACCTCCAGACTCTGGAACTCTCCTCCTCCTTCTGTCTTTCCAAAGTCTTATAACCTATCTTCCTTCAAAAAGCAGATCTATCGTCATCTCAGGGCCTAATCCTCCATATCTCTAGTTTCTCAGTATTTTGACTATTTTTTCTGTCTGTCCTTTTCCTTTTTGTATCATTACTTCATTTCTGCCTTGTCTATAACCATTTTCTTTGCCTTCGTTTTAATGTTTTCTTGTGCCCAAGCCGTTATTGATGAGGGCAGTGTTTTTGCCTGTCCAGGCGTCACACTCATAAAAAAAACAAACTTCCAACCTGTGTCCACCCCCCTATTCGGAAGGGAACAGATAATGACACAAAATGGCCTTACAAACACACAAATGTGTGCATGTCCATTACTTGGTAAATTATGAGCTATATCATGCTGAGCTACGAAAGGGATGGCGTTCTAATTTAAAGAAAGTCTTATTAGTAACATTAAAAAAAAAATCCTGGGAGAGGCTGATGAAAGACTGATCATTCATCAATCATCGCATTATAGTTTTACTGGAACAGTCATTGTCTGTGCACAAAAATAATTTTAAGTGGAGAGTTTACGCTTTTAGTCGACTACATATACAAAAAAAAAAAATGAAATTGGTGGTGATGATGGTAATTCAGTGCCAAGGTAGACGAGGCCAGAAAGTTTACAATATACTGTATATATCATGCAATGAAAACACTGTATCAAGAGATATTTTTATTATGCCCTCACTTTTTTATAGAGGGGACATTGAGTCTCTGTCAAAGTCTTGGTCTTCACTCGTGCACTACAGCAACAACACACTCTGTTGCCAAAATATTTGACAGCCACATGTGGGCATTTATCAAGGCAAAAATGAGGCTCTTGTCATCGCATTATCGTGTTATCATGCTCTCATCCCCAGGTAATGGTCGTTTCTCCTATCCCTTGTCCATTAGGTAAGTTATGCATGATCAGTAATCGAGACCAGATGCAAGACAGATTCACCCTTATATGGTAATTATAGATGTATTTTATATCTGTTTAGCAAGAGAAATTACTAAAGGTCTCATGAATACTCACCTTTAGTGGATTTTCAGTCGCATGTATGTGTCTTTATTGCAATTATTTTCTGTCATGGTTATTTCCATTCTCTCTCTCTCTCTCTCTCTCTCTCTCTCTCTCTCTCTCTCTCTCTCTCTCTCTCTCTCTCTCTCTCTCTCTCACGTGCATGTTATTTATTATTTCTTGTCTATTTTGAATAAAGCATGTAGGGGTTGAGGGAACAGGATAAACGAGACAGGAAAAGGCCATCAAGAAACGGGGCCCGATATAGAAACGGATTAAAGCTGAAGACAGAGAAGATATAGGGTATTTACTGTTACCATGTCTATATTCACATAATGGTACATTATATTCTTTGAGTCTATCCCCTTAGCGAGGGACAAGTAGATCAATCAGCGATTTTGTTGCATACAATGATATTTTTCCTAACTACTTGATATCCCTTTATAATAATAATAATAATAATAATAATAATAATGAAACTGAATCAATACTCACAAATCTTTTTCAGCCTCTGCTACTATTGTAGCTACTGGAGCGAAGAGTTCAGGCATCCTAATGGAGAGGCATTCGTATTTATCCCCCTGAGAGGAGGAGGAGGCCATATCGAAGTGGATAATTTGGTTCTCGTAGGCCCTCAGTCTGTTAATGGCGACAAAAAAAAAAAGTCTAGTACTAACTTTTGATAAACACTCTTAATAGGCGTTATATATATATATATATATATATATATATATATATATATATATATATATATATATATATATATATATATATATATATATATATATATATATATATATATATATATATATATATATATATATAATTAAAACTGAGCTGGGTTGCCGAATTCAAAAGGATTTTATTTAGCAGGACTTCTCTTGTAGCAGTCAAACATCGGTTATCTTCCTCAAACGATACACTCTCTGGAAGGTTTGGAAAAAACGGCCTCTCCCCTTTTTTCCATCTACAATAAAAAGGATATCACAGCATAACAGCAATGAAAATATTATTATTATTATTATTATAATTATTATCATTATTAATGGGGACTGCCGTAGCATAATCTATAGAGTGCTCAACTTGGGAAGTGACGAACCCGCATTCGACCCCACTGTGGGGCGGTAGGAAAGATATCCAGACTTAATTTCCCAGCTTCAGTTCGTCTGTTCCCATTCAAACTAGGGACTAATAGTAACATAACGCGTATTATTATTATTATTATTATTATTATTATTATTATTATTATTATTATTATTATTATTATTATTAGTTACGGAATTCTCTTCGAATATGCATTCAGTATAGAATATTAGAATTTAATTATAACACATCTGTAAAAATCTCTATATTTACTTACAAAGACGCATTAAACAGATTTTTGTTTTCCAAACTAGAATTGGAAATAAAGTCACTAACAATATAGTTTTAAAAAATAATAAATATAATTATTTCACCATAGTTCGTTATCACCGATTCGATGTATACTTTAGATATATATGTAGAAATAATATATATTTCACTTAGGCTAAATGTTCTTCTATGAACTCCAGTTATGAGTACGTGATGGGCAAAACTACCTCCAAGCAATACCATCCAACGCTTCACTTCGACACAATTCCCTCGGGCTTACTGGCTGCGGAGAAAATAGCAAGAGGTGGTGGACCAAGTAAAGACCCACATGGTTATGTTATGTTATTCCCGGAGTGGAGAGAAGGTTACTGGGAGAAAGGGAGGGGGTAGCTAAACCTGAGATTTAAATGCTTAGTTAAGCTATCTATCTATATACAAGAGCCACATTTTCCCATATAAGAGGGGTAGCTGAGGCAATGCATAATACCTCGATTCTTTGCAGGAAGCAATAATGGGGAGATTCCCAGTCCCCTCCATCCGCCCCATTTAGTTGACTTTTAAGATGCGCGTGAGAAGGCGGAGGAAGTATTCTAGAACTCCTCTCTCACCTAAGCACTGGATGCCAAAAAATAAATATTAGTGTATTCTATAGAGGATGCAATATTTAATTGAACTAGAAAGAGTTTTCCAAAATGAAATAAGATATACCTTTTTATCTGAATTTGAGTTTTAACTAAATTTGGTTACATAAGAACAAGATAATATCCCTCAGAGATATCCTCCTCACTCAGTTAGCCTAAATGATATCCTTGTCGTCAAAGATGAGACATTGGGATGTCCAGACACAATCCCCCCCCCCCCGGATAAGGGAGAAGAGAATTGCGTTTTGAAAGTTTAGACTAAGACATTGCTGCCCAGATGGTACAGACTCAAAATAGCAAAAGGTCTATTTAAATTGATCATGAGAAATGAATGTATGTACCTGCTACCAGTGAACGATGATATTACAGGTGGAAGATATATATAGAAGAAAAAAACAACAACAAACAAACCTGTAATGATGCGTATAATTATAAATAAGAAGGTAATTTTTTTTTTTTTTTACAAATGTTTGAGCGATGTGGCATATATATTTTTACGTGACATGCTTGTACTTCTCAGTAGCGTTATGTGTGTATTTTCTTTCTTTCTTTAATATTACTATAATTAAGAGTGTTCTGTTCTTTTATTCTCTCTTTTCTCACCATGTAGGGCTGCTGTCTCACGCATGCCCCTAGGAGGCTAGTGTTTGGAATTGTCTCAAAGTTTTAGGGTCTGATGTTGGGACCGACGTCTAGTGGAGCTGACTTGCTCCCTTAGTGGTATATATTTATACTTTTTCTTAGCGAACGGGCAAAACATTTCTTCAAAAGGACAAAACATTTCTTATTTACACTAAGTAAGTAAGAATTGTAAACTTGATATAACTTTATAATTAACGCAAAATAGTAGCTTCAAAATAGCTCACTTTCTGTTAGATAACTTAGCTATTTTTAGGATAAAAATAAATCAGATTCAATTTTGACAGGCCATAGCTCCACAAGCTTTAAGATTTGAAATAAAGCTTTAGAGCTGTAATAGTTTTGTAAAAAAAAAATCTGTCCAAGATGTAAAAATTAATAGGTGCTACTTTGGCTTGCTATACACAAGGAAAAATTATTTACACCGTAGATTTTCTAGCTATAAACAGCACCTACATCGGCTAAAAATGCTAAATAGAGGTTAGGTTAGGTTAGGTTTTTTAGGTTATAGATCACAATATAAAGTGTAGATCGCACACCAACGTAGATTCATGACAAGTAGATAACAAGGCAAAGTAGCACCAAAAATAGTGTTAGAATAGCTTATAATTGGAATTTATTAAACTGAAAATTTGTTAACACTAAATTCACAGATACGTTTCAAGAAAAGATATCATAGTGACATCGAATTTTAAAACTTGTTAAAATTTACGGGTAATTTCGAGATTAAAGTACTTACGCTTTAAGGTAATTACTCATTTAGGGCGTGCTTGATACTTATTTTAATTAGCATTTTTGTGGCTCAGTCGGTAGCGTCTCCGACTCTGAGGCGTCAGGTCGAGGGTTCGCGCCCCGCCACGGTCTGAGGTTAGCAAAGGCATGCACTCAGCGTAAGGATTACATCTGCCAAAACAAGTCCTTCGCAAGAAGGCAACCGTCCTAGCCCTTGGTTGATAAGGGAGTCCGTGACGTAAAACCGGAACGGGGATTCTAGTCATGGATTACCAATTATTCAAATAACATTTGGTGTTTATGAAAAAGTTTCTACATTAAAAGCAATAGCGTCTGCGACTCTGAGGCGTCAGGTCGAGGGTTCGCGCCCCGCCACGGTCTGAGGTTAGCAAGGGCGTACACTCAAGGTAACGATTACATCTGCCAAACAAGTCCTTCGCAAGAGGGCAATCGTCCTAGCCCTTGGTAGAAAAGGGAGTCCGTGACGTATAACTGATTCGATAATAATTTTTCTGAGGTGCAAATATTACTTTGGAAATCTTACAAAGTTAGCTTCATATTTTCATAATTACCGCTTTATATTGGTAGGGCATCTGTGGAGCTCCATGTTGTATCATAATATATGAAGGTCTGAAGTCTAGATTGCACGAAATAAATTCCTCATTCTCTAAATATTGAGACTGCCTCTGATAAACAAGACAGGCGGAAGCCAATCTCGCGGTTTTTATTTTTTTATTATTTTTTTTTTTACTTCGTGTTTGCGAATAATATATCCTGGGCACTTCTCATGCATACCCAAAACTAATAATTTATATAACACTATTGCTATAGTTTATAACAGTGATTCCCAACCGGGGTTCCGCGGAACTCCGGGATTCCGCCGACCATCACCAGGGGGTTCCGCGAAAAGCCGGAAAATAATTATGTGCTATTATAAAATCACAGTCATCTTAATTCATAATTCCTACTCAAACAAAAAATTATTGACTTATTAGTGTGAACTCTCATGTGATGTAATTGTGGATTTAATATGAATTATATTGCTCAAGAACTTTTCATAAAAAAATAATATATATATTAGTATACTATATATAGGGGTCCCTTGGAATATGAAAATTTATTACAAGGGTTCCTCCAAGGTGTAAAGGTTGGGAATCTCTGGTCTATAATATATGAATTACTATGATATAAGTAATACAGGTATATTTATATCATCAGGAAAACATCTCCTTTTAATAATAATAATAATAATAAACTTTATTTCCATTTCAATACAATGGGTATTCGTCAGCCAGGGCAAGCCCCAACCCCCCACTGTGGTGTCCAATCACAGCAGTTCCTGCCAGTAAACAGCTTAAACTCTCGGTCTTGGACGGGAACCGATCTTTCGACCTCGTGAATGCGAAGCCAGCGCGTTACCACTGTACTAGCCAGCAGGC
>JAXCGZ010012028.1:5000-25000 GCA_037179515.1 Halocaridina rubra
TGCCCTTCCTGTTACTCTGCGGTGGTCTTGAACACGGGTTTGCCACTTCGCGAGTCGACACCCCTAACCACTACGCTACCGGGGTCCCATAACACCTTAAGTATATTAATGGGTTGCTCTTATTGTAACGTTTTGACTTCAGTCAGGGGTAGTTATTTGCTTCATATTTATACATATGACATCGTCCTCCTCACAAATTATCACTTCTTATCAACTAGGGCATATATCCCCACGGCTTCAACAGAGCTGGTAGGGTACTAAGTGTGTATTTGGTATTGGTTGGTTAGTTGTAGAAGTCCACCCATGAATGGACGGGCTATGGTGGGCTCGAATGTGAGTGATCTGGAAAATGAGGTCATGTCTTATCTGCTAATATAAAGAAAAGCTCCAAAATATTCTTGACAGGGCCAGTAGTGTCTTGTTATTTTACGTGTTAGTTCGATGTCTTAAGTTGTGAGGGAAAAAGAAAACCTGGATGGGATAGTGGTGAAGTAGGGAGAGTTTATGGCACTGCGTGCACGTTTTTAACCCCTGGGGGAACAGATTGGAATGAGAAAATAAATTTATGAATAAATATAAATGAAAAATAACTGGAAGAAAAAAAATGGAAGTAATGAAAAATGTATGCTGATAACCAGGAAGAGCAAAGGAAGAGGTAACATGCTAAGGTCTCCTTCATGGAACCACACCAGCATGCTGATGGGCTCATGGTGGAAAGGTTGAGTGACCTGGTTTCAACCTCTTGTATTCTTTCTCTACCTCTGTGTTTCTATTGACATATCTAGGTGGTGGTGGGTACTGGCTAATAATATATTGGAGGCTGTCCAAATGGTTCATGGTTGCTCTTAGTATGTGCTTGCATCTTCAGGGACATTTGGGTCATTTCATAGTTACGGGGGATCCAGTCTTTCATCGTATTTCTGAGAAGACTTCACATTCGAGGATGTAGTGGAGGAGGGGTTGCGGCATTGCCTCTTGGCAAAAAGTGCCATCCTTGATGATGTTTTCAGTCATTTGTCGGGTGCACTTGCACCCGAGCCCCAGTCTGTAAATGTTGACTACTGTGCTTCTGTGGAGGTTCTTGGGAAGCATGATGTGCTGGAGATTGGTGAAGGTATTGTACCAAGACGTGGAGGAAGATATAGCATCCGTGCACTGATTGTGTCTTGCTAGCTGTAGGTTGGAGAGTTTTCTGGTGGTCGTGGTTTTGATTTTGAGGGTACCGGGAGGCAGGGATACTTAAATCTTTGCCTGGAGAGAGACTTTCTTGGATGCGTGGTCAGCTTCTTTGTTTCCTTTGATGCCGACGTGGCTGGGTTTCCAAGTGAAGGTGACGGTTTTGCCAATGCTGATGGCCCTGGGGTAAAGGTGAAGTATTTCAGTGGTGGTTTTCACATTGTCTGTAAGGTGTATCTTCTTAATGGCCTGTAAGGCACACTTGGAGTCTGTAGAAAAGAAGGTGTGATCTGTTTCTTGATGAGTGGAAATGACAACAAGTTCAGTTTGGAGTGAGGAGCAGGAGTTCGACAATCTCCAGGATTCATTATGTCCCTCTGTTACAAAGGTGGTGGCTGAGGCTCCAGTTTCTTGATTAACTGAGCCATCTGTGTAAATGATGAGGAACTTGTGTCTGCTCCAGCTCCTAATTTTGTCCTTGCATATATGTCTGAGGACATTCGGGTTGACTGAGCTCTTGGAGTTTTCAGGAAGTTCAGTCATTATATCCAGTGGTTGGTCATTCCATGAAGGAGGGCATCAGGAGTCTGGGTGATACATGTCCAGGTTTTTGGTTTAGATGTCCCTCTCGACTCCTAAGGCCAGCAACTCGGCACAGGCCTTGGCTGCCCAGGTCCTCCTGAGAAGGTCGGAGTGTTGGCCAAGATAAAAGTTTAAAGTTTATGGCAGCAAGGATGGGAAGTTGTTTGGTGGTAGTTTTAACCACAATAAGGATCATTCTTTGCAGGAATTTATGTATTAGTAAGAATAGGGAGATTTCCAGCTGGAGGTTTTCTATCTTTCTCCATATGGGGGCTCCTAGCATGGTCCACAGAGCATTGTTTTGGATGACCTCGATCTTGGCTCATTGTTGGTCCTCTAAGAGCCAAAGGGTATGACAAGAATAATCCACAAGGCTCTGTATAGCTTGTATATAGAAAGTTTTTGGGAGACTGAAGCTTGCACCCTGATAAATGCAGGAGTACAGACTGGCACATTTTGCACCAGTCATGCAGATATTGGATCTCGGGTCCAAAAGAGAGTGAACTGTCAATGTAAGGGCCTTGGTATAGGTGCTTACTGACCCAAGCAAGTGGGTCGTTATTCATGACCAGTCCTCTGTCTGGTCTTCGCTGGCGGATGTGAATGAGCCTTCGTTTTTAGGGCATCCATTTTTAGCCTGAGGGAGATGGAGGTTTAGTACAGTTTGCTGAAGCACAACTGGGTCTTGTTGAAGGACCTATCACCTATTGTGACAAGGACAAAGTCATCTGCATCGTTGAAGAGCCTGGCCCCACGAGGCAGTTTGATGTCCATGGTTTTTTCCATGAGACAGTTGAAGAGGAAGGGACTGAGAAGGCCGCCTTGTGGGGTTCCATTTTCATGAGGTCTGTAAGTTGAGTAGTGTCCTTGCATCTCCACTCGAGCTCTGCAGTTTAATAGACTCAGCTTGGGGGTGTGGGAGGGGAAGGAATAAAGGTAGAGGTGTTGTGGTATGGGTTAGGAATGGAGGCTGGGGTTCTTGGAGAGATTCTCTTCAGTTCTTTATGGTCAACAAGTGTTCCACGTGTGGTGGTTCCCCCCACAGTTGGGGCACCTTGCTGTTGTCTCTTCTTTGGCATTGAAATCTGTAATGTACAGATTGGTTACATGCCTCCTGCTGAAGATTACGCTTCTGACAGAAAAGTGGCAGGTTTTTCTGTGATGGCCAAACCTTTGGCACCTTAAGCATCTTAGGGGTTCAGGGTTATATTCCTTGAGCTTAAATTTGTTCCTTATCCCTAAGTTGATCTCAGCAAGGTGGGTCCACAGATGTGGACCAGGACCTACCTGGTGGGGATAAATATTCCTTCCATATTGGAAGTGCATCGGATGACAGCAGTGATGCACTTTTGAATCGTCAGAATGTCTACTGACAGAGGCAATTGGAAGTTCTGTAGAATTAACTTCCTCATCTTATGAGCTGAAGATATCTCAGCTAGGTAGGGGAATTAAGAGAGCAGATTTTCTCTGCAGCTTTGGAGTTGGAGGGGTGAATGATGAATTCCCTGTTGATGCGTCCAAATTCAGTGAACTGGTCCTCCAGGTGGCGGTGGAGTGAATAGAACTCAGCAGGAGTTGAGGAAACGACTTTGAATTTTGAGAATTCATCACTTGATGAGGTAAGCCTCAGGGATGAGGGTGGGGGGGGCTGGGGAAGTGGAGCTTTCATGGCTGCTTCCTGAGGCAGGCCTATGCCTCTTGTTCTTGCTCACGACCGTCCACCCATCTTGGGGGCGAAAGTCTAGCTCCATCGCTCCCCTTCGAGGGGGAGCAGGGGGTCAGGCGAGGGCATGACTAAATACTCTTAAAACAAAATAAAAGAAAAGACACAGAACTCTGTTTCACTACTTAAATAGCTCTAAGGCACTATTTAAACTTGTCTCAGACAGTTTTGTGTGTGTATATTTGTA
Source organism: Halocaridina rubra (assembly GCA_037179515.1). Classification (NCBI taxonomy): domain Eukaryota; kingdom Metazoa; phylum Arthropoda; class Malacostraca; order Decapoda; family Atyidae; genus Halocaridina; species Halocaridina rubra. The sequence continues at coordinate 8,669 of JAXCGZ010012028.1, forward strand.
GGTATGTTTTGTTATCATTTTAATCCATAAGATGAAGTGAAATTACCCAAAAATATCTTGAAAACCACCTGGTATTGAGGTTTTACTTCTATGGATGCTTTAATTCGCGTCTTTTCATGCTCAAAAATGTGCTTTTTGTGTTTATGTGTGATTATTGTTTTGGGACCTCAATAGTACAGTGGGTAGAACGTTTGATATGGGAATTGACAAACCCGTGCCCGAGTCCAGCGCGGGGCACTAGGATAAGCATCTAACCTTGATTTACCACCCAAACCTGTTTGTGTCCATCCCCTTTCGAATGGGGCTTAATAATGACACATGATAGCTGAAAAAAGCGCCGCCACTGTTTTGATAAGAACTGTGTATATGATTTAAAGCAAAAAGAAGGTTAGACTATTGATTTTTGAGATGGTGAACACATAATTTGAATACTTTCCTAGTTTCTGTTTTGTCTTCGCCTGGTTTCTTTGCTGAAGATGTTATTCTTGGAACTAAAATGGCTTAAAGTAGAAAAACCAAATCAAATTCGACGTGGTGGTATTTATGTATAAGTTAATAAAAGATGTCTTACCTGATTGGGTTATGCAGATTAATACATTAGCAGTTCATTGGAGAGAAAACCTCGACAGTCACAAAATCTCGTGATTTTAAGAACAAGAACAAAAATAGCAGACAAAGCCCTGTCAGTCAGGGGTTTCAAATTATGGACCAGTCTACCAGCGGACATATACGAAACAGAAACAGCACAGGAAATCAAAGAGAAATCGAGAGAACGTTTACACAATAGCTGAAAATATCTGTGTATTAAGCTGTATGCTCTAATACTTTAAAAATTACCCTAAGGTGTTGTGATATTTATTCATTAAGTTTCTTGTATTGTGTGTCTATATACTCTATAAATACCCACTGGATATTATGAGGAAATAAAGGAATTTTATTTATAGTAGTCGCCGTGGCTCAAGCGGTAGCGTCGTTGACTCTGAGGCGTCAGGTCGAGGGTTCGCGCCCCGTCACGATCTGAGGTTATCAAGGGCATACACTCAGGGTAACGATTACATCTGCCAAAACAAGTCCTTCGCAAGAAGTCAACGGTCCTAGCCCTTGGTAGAAAAGGGAGTCCGTGATGTAAAACCGAAAAAAAGGAATTTTATCTATTCTCTAATGATACTGGGAAAGAAGGAGGAAGAGTAGAATGCAATCAGTGTATATATGTAGAAGCGAGATGCAACATAAATGCATCAACCATAAACAAAATGTGTGTACATTAATGCACTGGCCATAAACATAATGCATTTACATTAATGGCCAACTCAAGTAATAAGATAGCAGACTATGAGTGGACGGACAATTGTTTTCGGAGTATTGCGACAATCCACAAAAAGGCCTTTTTATCAAGGGAGTTATTTTGTTGGATATTTTTTTATTTTTTTTCTTCTATGATACATCTTTTATGGATAGAGAGGTTTCTATTCGTGTGTATGTGTATCTGTGTGCGCTTACGTAAGTAAGTATGAATATATATATATATATATATATATATATATATATATATATATATGTGTGTGTGTGTGTGTGTGTGTGTGTGTGCGTGTGTGTGTGTGTGTGTGTGTGTGTGTGTGTGTTAGCATGTGTGTGTGTGTGTGTGTGTGTGTGATATATAAGTATAGTGTTCTGCATTTCCACTACAGGTGTATTTTCCTATTTTAAGACTGATAGAGATTTATTATTATTATTATCATTATTATTATTATTATTATTATTATCATTATTATTATTATTATTATTATTATTATTATTATTATTATTATTATTATTATTATTATTATTATTATTATTTTTATTATAATTATTATTATTACTGTTATTATTATTATTATTATTATTGTTAATATTATTATTATTATTATTATTATTATTATTATTATTATTATTATTATTATTATTATTATTATTATTATCATTGTTATTTTATTTAAGTCATCCATTTGTTTCTCACTATAAGTCAGAATTTTTTTTTTTTTATTATAAGTAAAAATTTAAATTTTATCCAAGCACGATTATTACGTTATTTGGTAATTCTGTACATCTTAGTATAAGCAAAGAAATTGAGTTTTTTTTTTCTCTCTCTCTCTCTTCTCTGATGTTTTCACGTTTGGCGTGTTGTGTTCATATTATATTATTTATTTATGTAATCATCTTACCTTCGTGATCGATTCGGTTTTACGTCACGCACTCCCTTTTCTACTAAGGGCTAGGACGGTTTCCTTCTTACAAAGGACTTGTTTTGGCAGATGTAATCGTTACCCTGAGTGTATGCCCTTACTAACCTCAGTCCGTGACGGGGCGCGAACCCTCGACCTGCCGCCTCAGAGTCGCGGACGCTACCATTTTGCCACGGAGACTACTATTTTATTTATATATCATGGAAGAATTTAATGCTAAAGACGAAGCTTTAATTTCAAGTTTGTCGTTTATTTCATCAGAGCTTCAATTTCGGTGTGATAAGTGAAGCAATTTTGGTTTCTTGAATCCAAATAGTGAACTGAGAAAAGTTTTTTTGTCTTGAGCTTCATTATTAGCTTGTATAATGAAGCTGAATGGGTTTGAAGAATCTTGGTCTGACTTGTAGCTTGCTTTCATTAAAGATTTCATATTGGTTCCAGGAAGTTCATCCCATGAGCTGAAAATTGCCGGGTTCTTCCAAGCTCCAACTTTGGTTTACAGGGTGTTTCAAAGAATTGGATATAATTTGAGATGTAAATATCACAGAAACTAAATTTTGTTGGTAAATGAATCTGAAAAGGCTTAGTGCTGAGCAACATAAATTTTATTCCTACTAATTTGAATGAGAAATTTAAAGGCATGTAGAGTTCCTCTAGATTTGCAGGAAGAGGGAGGGAACATAGCCTAGTCCCTTCACATTGACCCAAGGAAAAAATCGCAAGGTTTCAGGCCAGGTGAACGTGGCAACCATTTCAACACATTATCTTCATCACCAGAACGCTAGATCCATGTTCCTGGCAGATTCTCATTCAGATAAGACTGGACATTGAGCTTCCATTGAGGTGGAGCCTCGTCTTGTTAAAATATTAAGTCGTCATGTTCATTTGCAATCACCTCATGCGTTAGCAAGCTCTTAAGCATATGCAGATAAACATCACCGGTTACATTTCCCTCAAAGAAATAAGGGCCATGAATATAATTCTTGAAGATGTTGCAGAACACATTCAATTTTGGTGAGTCCCTTTCGTGTCCAAATGTGATATGGGGATTTTCTTCGGCCCAACTGCAAGCAATATGCTTAATGATTTTGCCATTTGTATAAAATGTGGATTCATCACTGAAAAAAGAACGTTACTGAACTCTTCCTTTCAAATTTTATTTGCCTATCAACACAGAATTCATTGCGGTTTTGCTTGTCATCAGCCTTTAAGGCCTGAAAGAACTGCAGCTTGAAAGGTTTCATTAGCAAGCGTTTCCTTAGGACATGCCAAACTTTCGCTGGAGATATCTGCGTTTCCAGACTTATGGACTTCTTGGGGCTTCACAAAAGTGTTTCACAAATCAGCCTGACCGTCTCTTCCGAAGCTGGTGGTTGTTCAGATCCTTTTTTTCCCTGGGGAGACATCCTTCCTCTTTGAACTTTTAGTACAATGTCCAAGTCTTCATTGCATCTGGTGCTTTTAAATGGACTTCAACACCCGAACTGACTTTTCTTTGCCAATGAATGGCATTTTATATCTGAAAAGATAAAGACATTAAACTTTAAACCTAAAATGTTGCCTTATATTTACCCATTCTGTTAAAATTTGAATTAATTTGAATGATAGCTGGCAAACTTATTAAGTTGCAACATGAAGTTGTATCGTTTTCAAAAACCTCACTGTTGGACTGAATCCTGTCACATTATTCATCAGACCTTCAACTCTGGTGTGCAGAATGAAAGTAGATAGAATTGGACACCACTACTAAGCTGATATGTCATATTTATTAAATAAATGCTTCAATCAGCAGTGTATTATGATGCTTTATGGTTCTAAGAACATCTCGCTTGTACTGACAAACACACACGCATGCACACACACACACACACACCTACACACACACACACACATATATATATATACATATATATATATATATATATATATATATATATATATATATATATATATATATATATATATATATATATATATATATATATATATATATATATATATATATATATATATTCTATCTGTCTACCTTGGCTGTCTCCCCCAATTGGGGGGTAGCTGACATCAAAAAAGAAACAATAAGGGGATTACTTTGCTCTATGGGCAATGACGAGGGAGCTAGCGACCGTTCAGATGGCACTGCTGTGTTTTAAGGAAACACGAAGTAATTAGTTTAATAAGTGATATCAATCCAATCTTTAATAATTGGGGTCAGCATGAAACTATAGGGATTTAGGAATATCTCTCTTTGAGTTATACCTGTCATATAATCTTGAAAGCTTCAGTATTAGTGTACATGTGGAAGCTATACCGATATAGAGTGTGATACCTGTATTATTTATCAGAGCTTCAGTATTGAAGTGTAGTTTGGCAACAAACTTTTTGATTTTTGGAACTTATGTATGTCATATTTATCAAAGCTTCAATATTGGCAGTCAGCAGGAAGCTATATGGCTTTAAGAACATCACTCTTGGATTTAGACTGTCTTGCTTTATATTAAAGAGTCATTATTGGTGTACATCAGGTAGCTTTATGGACGGAGGTTATACTTGACAAATGTTCATCAGAGCTTCAATATTGCTGTGCAGCATGAAGCTATCTGGGTTTAAGATTATAACTCTTGGCGTTATGCCTGAAATATTCATCAAAGCTTCAGCATTGGTGTGCAGCAAGAAGCTATTATTTGAAGTTAAGAACATCGCTCCCGTAGTGATACCTGTCTTATCTTTTTATCGAAGCCTCTGTCTTGGTATGCAGAAGTGAAACCTTTATGAATATGAGGAGTCTCATTAATGGATTGAAACCTGTCAGATTTTTCTTCAAGCTTCAATTTCTCTGTTTATCATAGAGGCGTAGTTTTGAGATGGCTTTGTACCTGAGCTCTTTATCATAATATGCCATCAAAGTTTCAGTAATACTGTCTAGACGTGAATGAGGCTATATGAATTTCGGGAAAAAATAGTATGGAACTGACGTTTATTATATATTCAAGGATGCTCAAAATGTGTATACTTATTTATTAATATTGACCCACAGACGTACGGATACTATGATCGTATATGTATAATATATTAAAGCCATATACTTATTTTCCTTTCAACTACAATGCTGAACATATTATTTCATGGTGTGTGTATACTTGCAAAAGGTCTTATTATTTGTTATATAAGTTGTATATTTATTACATGATAATGCCATATACTTTTATTTTACTTATACAGCAATACCAATTAAACTTATTACTTTATGGTGTATGTATACTTGCTACCTTGTTAGTACTCTGCATGTAAGCCCCATACGCCAGCATATTTATGTTAGGTTATGTTTGAGGGATTGGGATAAGTACAGTAATCATTTCATAGCTTTGGTCAGTTTTATTTTGAACTCTCTCTCTCTCTCTCTCTCTCTCTCTCTCTCTCTCTCTCTCTCTCTCTCTCTCTCTCTCTCTCTCTCTCTCTCTCTCTCTCTCTCTCTCTCTCTCTCTCTCTCTCTCTCTCTCAAAATTCCCCACAAGAGATGATTCTTTCGGCATCCCAATATAATTGGTGTCTTTGCTTATCTCCAACCTGTCCAAAACGTGTCCAATCCATCACAACACAAAGGTAGTTCCTTAAAGGTCGAATTAATTAACTAAATTACCTAACAACCGTATCATCCATTAAAGTCCTATTCATAATAAACTTTACTATCTGGAATATCAAACCAACATATGGCTGACAATCCTCTTGTTTACTATTTAAATTTCACCTCTGGAGACTTGTAAGTGATAGTTCCATTTAAGCATCGTACTAGTGAAGGTTGTTTAATGACCAGGTGGTCTGATAAGGCTTGTTTAGGTCATTTCGTTGGTGGTTTCTTATAGATCTCGGTGATGTCAACCTCTTGTTCCCACCCTTGTTAGGGATGGTGGGTCATGTTCACCTCTCTTTCTGCTTCTTATTTTTCTTCTCCTTTTTTTAATTTTTATTTGTCTTCAAAATCCATCATTTCATCAATATCTTCTTCTTCTTCTTCTCTTCTTCTTCTTCTTCTTCTTCTTCTTCTTCTTCTTCTTCTTCTTCTTCTTCTTCTTCTTCTTCTTCTTCTTCTTCTTCTTCAGTTTCTTTTATCTCCAGCTTCACCTCTCACACATTTTTCTTATTATTATTCTCCTTTTCTTATTCTTCTGATATATATATATATATATATATATATATATATATATATATATATATATATATATATATATATATATATATATATATATATATATATATATATATATATATATGGGATCGCTGTTTTTGATAAACCACCTCCGCATGTCCTTGTCGTCTGTTTGGTTGGTATTCAGGCCTTTCTCTCTCATATCGGCTGCTATGCAGTCTCTCCACCTTATCTTGGGTCTTTTTCTCCTTTTTTCTCCCTGTATTTCCATATCCAGTGCATTTCTTCGTCACTTCCTCCATCGCTTCTCATGATGTACCGGTACCCTTGCCTCTTTCCTCTTCTTCGAAAACTCCACCACCTTCACTGTTCCTCTGATCCTTGAGTTGCTGATCCAGTACTCCATTGTCGAGCTACACATCCATCGCAACATGCTCATTTCAGCAACTGCCATCCTACTTTTGTTTGCTTTCTTCACAGGCACACCTTTGCTCCATCCATCATTGCTGGTCTTAACATAGTTTTGTACACCTTCCCATTTGATTTCACTGGCATTTTCTTATCACACAAAAATCCTGATATGTCTCTCCAGCTCCCCCATCCAGTTTGGATTCCTCATGTAATTTCCCTTTCTTCAGTAGCGTTTGCTAGCTCCGCACCATCCATTCTAATACCTCTAGGTCTATTCTGTTTTTTGCTCTGTACACACCAAATACTCTGTCCTCATTCTACTTATTTTAATTCCTCTGCTCTCCAGTATCGATCTCCACTCACCCAATCTGGGCTCAGTTCCTTCTTTCAACTCACCAAAAGCACATCGTCGAAATGTATCATGTCCTATGGTACCCACTCTCTTTTATCCTCTATTAACATGTCGAAGGTAATGTTTAAGAGTAAGGGGTTTAGCGCAGACCCCTTATGAATTCCCACTTCTATGCCAAAACTGCCTGTCATACCTGCTCCACTCCTAACTCAAGCCTTAGCATTCCTGTACTTTTCCTCTACCAGTGTCAAATATTTTTCCAGTACCTTCTCTCTCAAACATCTCCCCAGTTCCTGTCCCAGTTTCCTAGATCTATTGCTTGCCATATAAGCAGTTGTTTCTGGTTGTCTTTATACTATTCTGCCATTTGACTCAATTGCGTATTGGATACGTTGCTCCTCTACCAGGCATAGGCCCAAACTGAACTCTGGATACCTCCACCTCCTGCCTCAGCCTAGCATACTGTATCCAATCCCGAAATAACAGCATCATATTAATAGTATCCTGTGAGGAGAAAAGGCAAGAATACCTTCTTTTTGTTTCCCTTCTTGTCGTAAAAGTCGACTAAATAGGGTGGAGCTAGGGGATTGGGAATGCCTTCTTTTGTATATTCATATCATGTATAAATTAGCTACCCGCAGAACATTAATTAACCACTTAAATTTTTAGGTTAATATATGTTAATGTATAACCCAATATAATTTAACTATTTTTCCGTCTATCAAAGGTTCTGGGGTCACTAATCTCAACCTGATCCGTATTTTCCTTCAAGAGTGAAGTTTTTGCATAGACTCAACCACCCCCTTATAAGGGGGATTATAAGTGTTGCATATAGATTAAAAGCATAAAGAGTATCATATTATTTATGATTCTATGAATTAGATATAAAAAGATGTTTAGGTTAATTCAGGGTACAGTTGAATGCAGATTCTGCGGTAGACCACATGCTATATATATATATATATATATATATATATATATATATATATATATATATATATATATATATATATATATATATATATATATATATATATATATATATATATATATATATATATATACATATATGTATGTATATATATATATATATATATATATATATATATATATATATATATATATATATATATATATATATATAATATATATATATATATATATATATATATATATATATAGATGTCTATATATATCTATATATATATATATATATATATATATATATATATATATATATATATATATATATATATATATATATATATATAGATGTCTATATATATCTATATATATATCTATATATATATATATATATATATATATATATATATATATATATATATATATATATATATATATATATATATATATATATATATATATATATATAGTGCTTGAGAAGGGATCCAGTTAGGATCCGAAATATAACATTGTTTTATAAGTTTTGTTTCACTGATGGGCTTCCTTACTATTTAGTGCTGTATGCTAACAGTTTGTACTTATATATATATATATATATATATATATATATATATATATATATATATATATATATATATATATATATATATATATATATATATATATATATATATATATATATATATATATATATATATATATATATATATATATATATACTATATATATATATATATATATATATATATATATATATATATATATATATATATATATATATATATATATATATATATATATATATATACATATATATATATATATATATATATATATATATATATATATATATATATATATATATATATATTCTTGATATCAGCTGCTGGAAAAGACACAGGGAAGGGGGTATGTTGACGCCTTGGGTCAAAAGAGATCTTGATATCCAGGAGGGTGAGAGTTGTGCGAGAGATGTATTGAATTGGAATAAGGTGATTTGAAATTTCCAGCATAATGTTAATGCACCTCACCGGTGCATTATGTATATGCTTTATCTGGTTCATTATCATACTGTACATAAAAGCATGATTTTTATATTCTTTATTCCCCCTTAGGTTAGGACCATACACTTCCGAGGTTGGGCCAGATATAACAGTATATATAAATTATTGTCATTAATAATTATTATTATTTAAAAAGATGTTCTCTGGCTAAAAGTCTGTCTCTCCACTACCACTGCTTTCCTTTGCTTATGCTACTGTTCTCCAAACTCCACCGAGATTGGAGACTTCAATGTACACCACAGTGAGTAGCTTCATTCTTCTCATATTGATGTGGGAGGCAGTGAGGCCCTTGCTTTCTCTATTACTTACGATCTGGAGCAAATTATCAAACATCCTACGCGTGTTCCCGATCGTCACGAACATGCAGCAAACACTCTGGACCTATTACTTACTTCTAACCCTTCAAACTACTCTTATTCTGTGCTTTCCCCTCTTGGTAAATCTGACCACTCTATGATCTCAATCTCTTCCATTTTTGCTCCTCCTTCACCAATCCCTCCTACTCAGTGCTCCCTTTGGCACTTTGAGCGTACCCAACATGATAATTTGAGTAATGTCCTCTTTGATTCCCTTTGGATGACTACTGCTTTCGGTGCAACAACCCTGATCAGGTAGCTCTGAAAGTTGCGGAGATCATGACCACGGAAATGGAGGCGTACATCCCCTCTTTTACAAAAACTTTATCTCCCCCTAAACCTTGGCTTGACCGGGCCTGCTCCATGGCTATTCAGGCTAGGAATCGGGCACACCGATCTCACCAAGCCTCTCCTTCTGATTTAACTCGCTCTGCTTTTATTGTAGCGAGGAATCACTCTACTGTTCAGATTCGAAGGTCTAAGGCTTCTTTTATAAGAAGGTAAGTTGATGACCTTTACTCCTCTCCCACTGACAAATGCTTCTGGTCCTTAGCCAAAAACTTCTCCAAAAACTTCTGTAACTTAAGCTTTCTCCCTCTCATTCGTTCTGATGGTTCTATAGCTTGCTCTTCCACTGACAAAGCCACCCTCTTTGGCTCTCATTTTTTCTGCCAATTCTTTTATACACGTTTCCAGCACACCTGTTGCTCAAAATATACCCCTTTCTAACCCTATACCCTATCTTATCCTTTCTTCATGCAAAGTTCATAAGGTTCTTAGCTCGCTAAAGACGAACAATGCATCTGGTCCTGATAGAATCCCTGCAAGGTTCCTTAAGGAATTTGCAGATGAACTGACTCCCATAATTTGCAGTCTCTTTCGCCTCATTCTGTCAACCAGTATCTATTCTTCATCTTGGAAGCATGCTCTAGTTCAATCTGTTCCTAAGAAGGGTGACTGCTCTATTCCTTCAAAATACCGACCTATTGCCCTAACTTCCTCCATTGCTAAAGTTTTCATAACTTTGCTCAATGCTCACTTCTTTAAATGCCTTGAACCTAACTCACTTATCTCCAATCACCAGTATGGCTTCCACAAGGCAAGATCCACTTGTGATCTCCTATACTCATGTATGGTCATCCTCTCTGAGGAAATATGGGGAATCTTTTGTTGTCCCCCTTGATATCTCTAATGCTTTTGACAGAGTCTGGCACAAGGCTATGTTGGCAAAACTCCCTGCCTATGGTTTACCTCTTCATTCTGTTCTCTGAATTCCAGTTTTCTTACTCTGAAGAGTTGGCAAGTTGCATCCCATCCCCACTGCCGAGGCCGCGTAACACCTGCCAAGCACCCTCATCTCACAGGTACTGTGTGGAGATTTGTAGTTCGCGGATTGGTCGATGCATCGACTGCTTCTTTCCATCTACCTCCAGACTCTGGAACTCTCTTCCTCCTTCTGTCTCTCCTAATTCTTATGACCTATCATCCTTCAAAAAGCAGATTTATCATCATCTCAGGACCTAGTCCTCCATATCTCTGGGTCCTCTGTATTTTGACTGTTTTTTTTCTCTCTTTCCTTTTCCTTTGTGTGACATTACCTCATATCTGCCTTGTACTTAACCTTCTTCTTATCCTTCGTCTTGGTATTTTCTCGTGCCCGGCCCTTTATTGATGAGGGCAGTTTTTGCCTGTCCTGGTGTCACACTAATAAAAAAAAAGTATACATGGGTCAGAGTTGATAATGGAGGAGTAGTTGACAGAGCATTATTTGATTATGTTGTGGTGAATAGGAGGGTGATTGGAAGAGTATTGGATGTGAATGTGCTGAGAGGAGCTAGTGGTGCAATATCTGATCATTATTTAGTGGAAAGTAGAGTTAGAGTGGGAGAAAAGTGGAGAAAAAAGAGAAGCGAGAGAGGAAGAGAGGTGCTAGAAGTGATTGAAATGTATAAGAAAGAGAAAGACTGAATATAAATCTAGTGTGAGAAATGTGTGGAATGTAGTGAAAGAAAAAGAGGAGGAGGGAGTGGAAGAAGAATGGGGCTGTTTTAAAGAGGAAGTTATGAAAAGTGCTGAGGCAGTGTGCAGAAGGAGACTAAATGGTGGAAGCAAAAGGAAAGGTAGTGAGTTTTGGAATGAGGAAGTGAGTGCAGCAGTGGCTGAAAAGAAGCAGGCTTATGAGGTATGATTGCAGGTAGGTAATGTAGAGACATATGAAAGGTATTGTGCAAAGAGGAGCTTAGCAAAGCACGTGGTGAGGGAGGCAATGAGATAAGCGGCTGTAAGGTGGAGCAGATGCTTCTCTGAGAATTTTAAAAGAAATAAAAAAATGTTTTGGAGGGAAGTAAAAAGTGAGGGAAGGTGAGTGTGGTAGTGAGGAGAGAATGATAGGAAGTGAAAAGTGAGGGAAGGTGAGTGTGGAAGTGAGGAGAGGATGATAGGAGCAGATGGGCAATTGCAAGTAGATGAAATAAAAGTGAGATAGAGATGGACTGAATATTTCAAGAACCTGCTAAATGATGAAGATGATAGAAAGGCAAAGATAGTGGCTGTGGGAAATGTATAGCGAATGCCAAAGTTAGTGATGAGAATAATAGAGAAATAACAACTGAGGAGATACATTTGGCACTGAGAGCAATAAAAACGGAAAGCACCAGGGACAGATGGTTGTCATGCTGAATACTTGTCAAAAGGTGGGGTGGCATTAGTTGAATGGAATGTTAGGTTGTTAAATGTATGTTTCAGGAAAGGAAGTGTCCCAGTTGACTGGAGGAGTGCATGTGCAGTTCCATCTTACAAAGAGAAAGCAGATAAATATGAATGTAGTAGCTTTAGAGGAATTAGTTTGTTGAATGTAGTTGGCAAGGTGTATGGAAGAGTGCTAATCGAGAGAATTAGGAAAGGTACTGAGAGATTGATTGGGGAATGACAGTGTGGGTTCAGGAGAGGAAGAGAATATGTGGATCAGGTTTTAGCAGTAAGACAGGTGTGTGAGAAGTTCTAGGAGAAAGGTAGGGACACTTTTTGTGCTTTTATGGACTTAGAAAAAGTGTATGCCAGGATAAATAGAAAGGGGTTGTGGAGTGTGTTGTGACTGTATGGAATAAGTAGTTTGTTGAATGCAGTGAAGAGTTTTTACATGAATAGTAGGGCATGTTTGAGAGCTGGCAATGGCATGAGTGAGAGGCTTGAGGTGAATGCAGGATTACATCAAAGTTGTGTAATGTCGCCATGGATGTTTAATGTGTATATGAATGAAGTGGTAAGGGAAGTAAATGAAAAAGTATTAGACAGAGGCTTGGAATTAGTGGGTGGGGATGGAAGGTTGTAGAAATTGAATCAGTTGCTATTTGTGGATGATACTGTACTGGTGGCTGATACTGAGAATTAATTGAATCATTTGGTGATTTAGTTTGCTAGTGTGTGTGAAAGAAGGAAGTTGCTGATGAATGTTTGTTAAAGTAAAGTCACGTAATGCAAGAGGAATGTTAATGTTGGCAGATTAAATGTAGGAGTGAATGGGGAGTTGTTGAAAAAATTGAGTGTTAAGTATCTGCGGTAGCATGAATCAAGGAGTGGACGAGTTGATGTAGAGGTAAATCACAGAGTAAAGGAAGCAAGTCAATGTCTAGGTGGGTTGGAAAGTGTAATGAGAAATAGATATTTGGGAATGAATGCAAAGAGAAATATATATATGAAGGCGTGATTGTACCGACAGCATTGAATGGAACAGAGACTTGGATTGCAAGAGAGGATGAAAGGAACAAGTTGAATGTAATTAAGATGAGGTGTTTGAGAAGTATGATTGGTATATCTAGAATAGATAGAGTAAGAAATGAGAATGCCAGGCAAAGAACGGGTGTTGAAATGAAGCTGTAGGATAGGTTAGATCAGAGAGTGTTGAGTTGGTTTGGGCACATGGAAAGAATGAGTGATAAACAAATAGTGAGGTGAGTGTGGAGTGAAGAAGTGATAGGAGTTAAATCAAGAGGGAGACCTAGAATGAGAAGGAGCACTGAATGCAATTCAGATGTTAGTGTAACAGGGATGAGTGCATGTAAGAGATAGGAATGAGTGGAGGAAGATTGTGCATAGATGATGCGGACCAAAGAGATTTCTCGCACCTGCTAGCTCAGTGAACTGTGATGGACGGGTGTGAGGGGGGTTGCCATGAAGCGGTTGGGGTAAATCAGCTGCGGCTGTCGGGACACGGGTAGAATATCCATGCCCACCTACCTAGTGGATGACCCAAGCAGGGTGGAAGAGGGAGAGACGTGGCAACCCTTAATCTCCAAGTATCTGAGAGGAGTGGTTGAGGTATGTGTGGATCGTGGTGAATGCGCGTTTCTTGGTCGGCCACCCCCCCCCTTACAAGGGGGAATGAGGCATGTATATGTATATGTATATGCATTATTATTATTATTAATATTATTACCATTATTATTATCATTGCTGATGTTATTATTATTATTATTATTATTATAATTATTATTATTATTATTATTATTATTATTATTATTATTATTATTATTATTATTATTATTATTATTATTATTATTATTATTATTATTATTATTATTATTATTGTTGTTGTTGTTGTTGTTGTTGTTGTTGTTGTTGTTGTTCTTGTTCTTGTTATTATAAACAAAATTTCCATCTCCTCATAAGCGAAACCTGCTTTCTATTTTTCATTTTTTTCCGTCGTCCCACTTACTTTATTTAGGTCTACACACAATGCATTGACTGGGAGGAGTAACCAAGCCGAACACGTCTTCCAATCTCCCTTCAATCTCTATTCCTTAACTACCTAATTGAATAAATGATTGGGATGGCTTCCACCGTCGTCTGATTATGTTTGTCTGTATTGATCAGATTAAGGCGTCATCTGCCTGTCTATCTGTCGCTGTGTTTACATTAGCACTGACAGAAATATATTCTTCCTGTCCACTGTTTTGCACCTAAAGATCTTCCCGTCATGTTTAAAACATGAAATTCGGGTGTCTTCTAGTGTTTGTTTGTTGTTTTTGATAGTTTTTGTAAAATATTTTCATGGTCTAAAAATCTCGAAACTTTTCATCATCAAGGACATATCATGTATTTATTTGGTAGCTCTGTTGAATAATGAATAATTTATTTTGTCATCGTTTTGATCATCAACATATAGTTTTTTTTCTTCCAATTGGTCCCAATGCACGTGTGGACATTTTCATTAAAAGTATAAGAGGAATATATATATATATATATATATATATATATATATATATATATATATATATATATATATATATATATATATATATATATATATATATATATATATGTATGTATGTATGTATGTATCATTCATATTTCAGGAGCAGTACTTTTACTCCTCGTCTCATGATAGCTTTCATTACTCTTTCCTCTTTTTTGTAATTGCTGTGTTATTATACCTTTATTATGCAAATTTATATTTAGTTTATCAGCACTTTCTGTAGATGCTGTTGGATCTTTCTGATTTATAGATTTCTTCTTCTTCTTCTTCTTCTTCTTCTTTTTCCTTTTCTTTTTCTTCTTCTTCTTCTTCTTATTATTATTATTATTATTATTATTATTATTATTATTATTATTATTATTATTATTATTATTATTATTATTATTATTATTATTATTATTATTATTATTATTATTATTATTATCATTATTATTATTATTATTATCATTATTATTATTATTAGTTATTATTATTATTATTATTATCATTATTATTATTATTATTATTATTATTATTATTATTATTATTATAGTATGATCATTCAGCCATCCAAACATATGCATTCCTTATCGTTTCATCGACACGAAGCTCCTGAAGAATATAAAAGAAAGTAATTAAAATATTATTAACAAAATAAAATGATAAAGGTGACGTCATAATCTTCAAGATCTGGACTAGGTTGCTGAGCCACAGGTCTTTAAGAAGTAAAAAAGAGAAGAAAAATAATAAGAAACACTAGAATAAATACTGTTAAATTTAAAGGAATAAAAATACATAAAAATGTCAATTGTTTATTCAGTGAAGCTACAGAAAAGGTTTTTTTTTTTCAATATATTTCGTACTTATTCTCTATATCTCATTTTATTTGTACCTAACCTATGGCTTATTTCTAGATAGATCGTCTTTATAGATTGGTTCAAATAGAGAATATGTTACGAGTTTTGTTGAGTAAAATAAGCTCAAAATGGAAATTAAAAAATTTGGAGAGGGAAAAGCTCCCAATATTTTTTTTTTTTAGTTTTTAATTTTTGTAATCTTTTTAGTAATGACTTCTTCGTCTACATAAATAAAAAGTTATATTTAATGGAAAAGTTTGGCAAGGAATAGAATCTAGACAGATATTTTTTTTTTTTTTACACTTTGAAATTAGTATTTATTTGTATATATAATTCTCTGTTATTAATTAACTCATGAATTTATTCAATTATCTCTGTATCGTTCTAAGCAATGCAATTTTCGGAGATACTTTATTTGTAAAAAAAATAAATAAATATATAGAAAGCATATTAAATAACAAAGAATGGATGGATTCGGTTTTACGTCACGAACTCCCTTTTCTACTAAGGGCTAGGACGGTTGCCTTCTTACCAAGGACTTGTTTTGGCAGATGTAATCGTTACCCTGAGTGTATGCCCTTACTAACCTCAGTCCGTGACGGGGTGCGAACCCTCGACCTGCCGCCTCAGAGTCGCAGGCGCTACCATTTTGCCAAGGAGACTACATAAAAAGAATATAAGTTTTAAATGGGATTGCTTGGAGCCTCTGCGCTCGGCCTTGAAGTAGTGCCATACTTGAGCTGCTTAGACGAAATCCCAGATTCTTAAT
>JAXCGZ010012028.1:32500-40000 GCA_037179515.1 Halocaridina rubra
ATATATATATATATATATATATATATATACGGCAGCGGGCACAACATCAAAGAAAAGCCCCAACATATTCCCTGCGTGTCGTAAGAGGCGACTAAAAGTGGACGGGGAGAGGGGACTGGGAACTCCCTCCTTGTATTAACCTCCAACGAGATGTCAAAGAAGAAGGGAAGTAGAGGGGAGAATAACTTCTCCCCAGACTCTAGCTTTGGGGTGTCTAAATGTGCGTGGTTGCAGTACGATAGAGAGCAAAAGATGTGATATTGGATATATGTTTGGTAGGAGGAGGATGGATGTATTGGCTTTGTGTGAGACGAAGATGAAAGGATAAGGAGAAGTGGCATTTGGTGATGTGACAGGTAGGGTGTCTGGGGGAGAGCGAGAGAAGGTATGGCATTATTGCTGAGTGAATGGATGGTAAATAAGGTAGTGGAATGGAGAGAAGTGGGGTCTAGGCTGATGTGGGTGAGGGCTAGGATAGGTAGGGAATATTGGGCTTTTGTTAGTGCGTATGGGTCAGGATGTGAGAGAGGTGAGGAAGAGCCTGATGAATTCTGTAATGAGTTAACTAGATGTGTGGATGGTCTGAGTAGAAGGAACTATGTAGTTGTGTTGGGTGCCTTAAATGCCGGAGTGAGTGATGGAGAGGTAGAAGGTGTTGTAGGAAAGTATGGGGTACCAGGTGGGAATGAAAGTGGCGAGAGACTTATAGATATGTGTGTGGAGCAAGAGTTGGTGATAGGTAATAGTTTTTTTCAAGAAGTTAACAGATAAGTATACATGGATGAGAATGGCAAATGGAAAGTGAAAGAAAGAGCATTGATGGATTATGTGTTGGTAGCAAAGAGCATGATTGGTAGAGTGAAAGATGTGCATACATTTAAGGGTGTGGCTGCTGGGATGTCTGATCATTTTTTGGTTGAAGCAAGAGTGGTAGTAGCAAAAGAGTAGGGAAATAGAGTGGGGGGGATGTAGAAGGGAAATGATGAAGACGGAAGAGTTGAAGAAGCCAGAGATGAGACAGGAATATCAAGACAGATTGAAAGTGGCATATGACAGGGTGAAAGAAAGAGAAGTTGTGGAGTTAGAGGAGGAATGGGGGTTGATGAAAGAATGTGTTGTGGGACATGCAAGTGATGTGTGTGGAAAGAGGTTTATTGGAGGTGGCATGAGGAGGGGCAGCGAGTGGTGGAATGAAGGGGTGAAAATTAAGGTGAAAGAGAAAAAGAGGGCATTTGAGGAATGACTGCAGTGTAACAGTAGGGAGAAGTATGACAGATATAGGGAGAAAAATGTGGAAACCAAATGAAAGGTAGAGGAAGAGAAGAGGTTGGCAAATGTTAGGTGGGGACAGGATTTTTGTAGGTCATATGAGGTGAATAAAACGAAGTTTTTGGAAATAGATGAAGAGAGAAAGGAAGGGTGGATCGAGAATGGAAGAGACAGTGAAAGATGTGAATGGACAGATGTTATGAGGGAACGATACAAGGAAAAGATGGACAGAATATTTTGAGTGTTTGCTTATTGTTGAGGAAAATAGAGAGGCAGCTATATTGGAAGGGGGGTGTTCAAGTGCCAGTTATGGGAGATAAAATGAGAGAGAGATTACAAGAGAGGAGGTTAAAAGGGCATTGTATGAAGCGAAAGCAGGTAAAGCACCTGGAATGGATGGTGTGAGAGCGGAGATGTTGAAAGAAGGGAGTGTGACTGCATTGGAATGGTTAGTGAGAGTGTTTAATGAATGCTTTATGTTGTCAATGGTGCCAGTGGAATGGGTGATTGCTTGTAAAGTACCTCTATACAAAGGTAAGGGAGATGTGTATGAATGCAGTAATTTTAGGGGTATGAGTTTGTTGAGTGTGGTAGGAAAAGTGTATGGTAGGATACTGATTAATATTATTAGGAATAAGACAAAAAATGTGATCGCGGAAGTGCAGAGGGGTTTTAGGAGAGGTAGAGGTTGTATAGATCAGATTTTTATAGTTAGGCAGTTATGTGAGAAATATTTAGCAAAGAGTATGGATGTGTATTTTGCATTTTTGGATCTGGAGAAAGTGTATGATAGAGTTGATAGAGAGGCAATGTGGAATGTTTTTAGGTTATATGGAATTAATGTTAAACTGTTGCATGCAGAGAAGAGTTTGTATGAGGGCAGTAGAGCTTATGTTAAGGTAGGGAATTAAGTGAGTGAGTGGTTTCCAGTGAGTGTGGGACTGTAACAGGGATGTGTGATGTTACCATGGCTGTTCAATTTGTATATTGATGGAGTCGTAAGAGAGGTGAATAAGCGAGTGCGTGGTCGAGGTTTGAGAATGGTAGATGGGGATGATTACGAGTGGGTGCTGAATCAGTTGCTGTATGCAGATGATACTGTGGTGGTGGCAGATTCAGAGGTGGAGCTGTGACAATTAGTGTCAAAATTTGGAATGGTGTGTGAGAGAAGGAAGTTGCGAGTGAATGGGGGAAAGAGTAAGGTTATGAGGTGTACAAGAAATGAGGATGGTGCTGGATTGAATGTTATGTTGAATGGAGAGACACTTGAGGAGGATAATCAGTTTAAGTATTTAGGCTCAGTTATAGCTGCAAATGGTGGAGTGGAAGCAGATTTGTGTCACAGAGTGAATGAAGGATGTAAAGTGTTGAGTGCGTTGAAAGGAGTGATGAAGAATAGGGGTTGGAAATGAATGTTAAGAAAGTTTTGTATGAGAAAGTGGTTGTGCCAACTGTGATGTATGGATCAGAGTTATGGGGTATGAAAGTAAGTGAGAGATGGAAACTAAATGTGTTTGAGATGAAATGCCTGAGGAGTATGATTGGTGTATCTCGGTTGGATAGGGTTAGGAATGAAGTGGTGAGAGCAAGAACGGGTGTGAGGAGAGAATTAGCAGACAGAGTAGATATGAATGTTTTGAAATGGTTTGGCCATTTGGAAAATATGGATGATGAATGACTGCCAAAACAGGCGATGAATGCAAGAGTTGATGGGTTAAATGCTAGAGGGAGGCCTAGGTTTGGGTGGATGGATATAGTAAGGAGAGCCCTGAATGATAGGAGGATGGATGTGAGGGAAGCAAGTGAGCGTGCTAGGAATAGAAATGAGTGGCGAGAGATTGTGACGCAGCTCTGATGAGCATCTGCTGTTACCATGAGGCTGCATCTTACAGAGGTAGCCCTGTGGTAGGGGCAGTAGGGGAGTTAGCATTCATGAAGCGACGAAAGTTTGAAAGAGCCAGGAGGATGGGCGGTGGCACTCCAGCAATGCCATCTGAACGGTCGCTAGCTCCCTCGTCATTGCCCATAGAGCAAAGTCATCCCCTTATTGTTTCTATTTTGATGTCGGCTACTCCTCAATTGGGGGAGATACCCAAGGTAGATATATATATATATATATATATATATATATATATATATATATATATATATATATATATATATATATATATATATATATATATATATATATAATTTCTCTATTTCATTAAGAAATGAAGAAAAAAACGCTTTTTCGAATTCTTGCCTATCTAAAAAAGAAATTTCGCATTTTTGTTTGAGGGAGAGAGAGAGAGAGAGAGAGGAGAGAGAGAGAGAGAGAGAGAGAGAGAGAGAGAGAGAGAGAGAGAGAGAGAGAGAGAGAGAGAGAGAGAGAGAGAGAATAAAAATGATTATTCGAATTTTTGCTTAACCCCCCAAAAATTACGTACCCCCCAAAAAAAAGAAAATTCGTATTTCTATATTCCGTAAAAGAAAAGCGAAGACTAAATGCTTGTTCGAATTGTTGCTTACCCATTAAAGAAAATTTACTTTTTTGTTTTTTTTGCATATACCCCGAAAAAGAAAGTACAAAAACGCTTGCTTTCCATTCAATGATCCAGTAACTGGAAAGGACTTTTGGGAGAAAGGAGTTTTTGATCTGAAATGTATTATTAAAGGGGGTGGAGAGGTTTTTCTTACAGGAATGTTGGAAAAGAGTTTTGAAATGGTTTTTTCGGGGGGGGGGGGGTGAAGAATTGAATTCTGAAAAGGTTCTGATGAAAGAGAACTCCTAAATAGGTTTTCGGGTGGTTAGAGAGGAAGTTTTTTTTTGCATATACCCCGAAAAAGAGAGTACAAAAACGCTTGCTTTCCATTCAATGATCCAGTAACTGGAAAGGACTTTTGGGAGAAAGGAGTTTTTGATCTGAAATGTGTTATTAAATGGGGTGGAGAGGTAGTTTTGAAAGGAATTTTGGAAAAGAGTTTTGAAATGGTTTTTCGGGGGGGTGGGTGAAGAATTGAATTCTGAAAAGGTTTTGATGAAAGAGAACTCCTAAATAGGTTTTCGGGTGGTTAGAGAGGAAGTTTTGAGAAGGGTTTTGTGTTTTTGAAATGGGTTGTTTGGGATGACGATGGAAAGATATTTCTGAAAGAAGATTAAGGAGAGATATTTAAAGTGATATTAGGGCTAGAAAAAGTGAGTTTCTAAAAGAGTCTTTGGGATTGACGTTCTGATATGTGATTTGGAGGGATATTTGGTGTGAGTTGTTTAGAACTTTCATTTAGGGGGATATTTGGGGTGAGGAAAAGTGAATTCCTATTAAAATTTTAGAGGAAGAGGGTTATCTTATTTTTTTTGGGGGGAAAAGGAAGTTCTGAAGGGAAATTTGATGAGAAGAGAGCTCTAAAATAGGTTTCCTGGTGGGAGGGTGTAGGTTTAGAACTCACAATTAGAGTGATAGCTTTGATGGGGTAAAGCGAATTCAGAAAGGACTTTGGGGGAATTGTGTTCTAAAAGGAGTTGTGAGAGATGTTGGATGTAGGTGGGTGGGGGGGTTTGGAGGGTACATCCATGACACCGCCTGAGCCCAGGGTAATTAATTCTCTTATCCCCCGCTCATTAACATCTGAGACAGGCCCCTCCGTAAGCAAAGATAATAGCGCGAATCTCTCATCTTGGAATTTCGTTCTCTCTCTCTCTCTCTCTCTCTCTCCTCTCTCTCTCTCTCTCTCTCTCTCTCTCTCTCTCTCTCTCATCTTGGAATTTATTCTGAATATCTATCCCTCTATCTATCTTTTAACACAGAGTTTTTTCTATTTGCTTTACATTGAATATCATTCTCTCTCTCTCTCCTCTCTCTCTCTCTCTCTCTCTCTCTCTCTCTCTCTCTCTCTCTCTCTCTCTCTCTCTCTCTCTCTCTCTCTCTCTCTCTCTAGCCTGCTGGCTAGTACAGTGGTAACGCGCTGGCTTCGCATTCACGAGGTCGAAAGATCGGTCCCCGTCCAAGACCGAGAGTTTAAGCTGTTTACTGGCAGGAACTGCTGTGGGTGGACATCACAGTGGGGGGTTGGGGCGTGTCCTGGCTGACGAATACCCATTGTAAAATGGAAATAAAGTTTAAATTAAAAATTAAAAAAAAAAACTCTCTCTCTCTCTCTCTCTCTCTCTCTCTCTCTCTCTCTCTCTCTCTCTCTCTCTCTCTCTCTCTCTCTCTCTCTCTCTCTTACGACATCATCTTTGAGTAACTGCTGACAAAATGAAGTTATAAGAATTTTAGCAGTGGTAGCATAATGACGTGCAACCTCAGCGGTTCTTTGTATCAAACACTATATTTTTTCATATGGAAACTTAGCTGTGCAGTTTTAAACCTATTTGTGCAATAGATGGTGCACCGGTAAGAGTACACAGTACACTGGCACTGATAGCCAAGTGTGGAGGTGAGCATCATCCGCCTCCCGTACGTCATTTTATTTTTTTCATACTTTGCAATATACTCTTTTACTTCTCTTAGGTTGAGGGTTAAGGATACCGCCTCTGCGATCCTATGCATGTCTAGGAGTCAGCTAATTCGGCCGGAACGAGAGTACTAGGGAACCATTCCTTCGTACCTTCCTCCTGCAGAGAGTCAAGGCGTAGGATTCGGGTCTTGTAGGAAATCTACATCCTGAACCCTCGGAGATGGTTCTCTGACTCAGCCACTCCTCATACTAGGGACTTTATATAGGTTGAATGATCAAAATTACTCGTATTCGTCAAAGTTCCAAAATGTATAAATTCAAGTTCTCAACAGTATAAAAATAAAGGTAGTTTAGCACAATAAAAGGTATTTTATCAGAACTGGCAACACTGCGTTCGTTCTGTTTTAAGGAGACTGTGACTCTTGGCTCTGTCACTGTTGTGATGGGCGTTTAGCCGCCTTGACACCCGAAATTCACATTTAACCCACATTTAAGTGACGAAGAAGGCATGGCCGAAGATAATTATGCACTCCCAAGATACGATTTGTGAAGGCGAGATAACGAATGGTATAACTCCTCTTCCCCCCATGGCTAAGACGGGCTTAGATACCTCCTGTCATTTTCCTCTTGGATAACAACTGGGGTTTCAGCTTCCCCACCCTCCAATCTCCATGGATAACAAGGTGTTATCTCTCCCTCTTTCTTCCATGGATAGCAGGGTCTTAGTTCCCCCTCTTTCCTCAAGATTAAAGACGATCTCATCTCCCTCTTTCTTTCATGGATAACGGCTTCATCTTCCTCTTCCTTCCTCTCCTTCTTCCTCTTTCCACCTGGAATAAGAGGATCTCAGAAAAACCTCCCCCATTTAGTTCCTGGAATAGCTAAGCGAACTGTCATCTCCATTTATATTATTTGGAAACTTTGGATAACAAATGGACATACGCTCCTTAGATAACATGATGGACGCAGGTCCCTCATCCCTTACCACTGGATAGCAGTGATGCAGAATCTCCTATGCCTTCTGGATAACAATAGGGATTGACTATACTCCTCAACATACCATGAGACTCACTTTCTTGATGAGAACAACGCCATAGGTTCCCTTTTCCTACCCTTGATTAACAGGAACGCGGATCACATTTCCTCTCCCTTGTCCTTGCATAACAGGAGAGGCTCAGAACCCCTTTCTTGTCCCTTGGATAACAGGAGGGGATGGTATCGCATCCACGTGTATAAAATGCGATCAGAACTTATCAGCCCCCTCCCTCATGGAAAAAATGGTGTCGTATCTCCCTCCCCCAAGTATAGCAACGGCTCATATCTTCCCAATAAATTATAGGTGAATATCCTCCTCCCTCATGGATAACAGAGAGTCAGAATCCCCCCGCTCTCCCTGTCTCTTGGATAACACAGGATCTTAGTTCCAATTTTACTTTCCAGTTTGCCAATTCTCCTTGGATAAGAGCCGTTGGAATGAAGATATTATGACTGATTCCTAAAATTATATATATATATATATATATATATATATATATATATATATATATATATATATATATATATATATATATATATATATATATATCTAACTTGGCTGTTTTCCCCTTTAATTGGGGGGTAGCCGACATCAAAAAAAGAAAGCAATAAGGGGATTACTTTGCTCTATGGACAATGACGAGGTACCTAGCGACCGTTCAGATGGCACTACTGGAGTGCCACAGCCCATCCTCCCGGCTCTTCCACAACCTGTGTCGCTTCATAACCGCCAACTCCCCTACTGCCCCTACCACA
>JAXCGZ010012028.1:42500-45829 GCA_037179515.1 Halocaridina rubra
CAATGCTTCATATGTGGCAGTCAAGAGCAGGCGAGGTCTCTCACTAAGTCTGTTTATGTCGTTAATATATTCTTTACTACTCTGCTGGGCTTGCCTAGGCTCGAGGGAGGGGAGGAGGAGAAAATGGGTAGGGGACCAAATTTTGGGCAGTGAGAGGGGAGAGGGTGGATGGGGATCCTCGTTCTAGCAGCGACAAGAGGGAGGCAGAAACCCAAAGTTGTTTTTTTATGTGATACAGGCTGTTCGTGAAATAAGTAATGCGATTATGACAGAGTTTCTCTCTCTCTCTCTCTCCTCTCTCCTCCTCTCTCTCTCTCTCTCTCTCTCTCTCTCTCTCTCTCTCTCTCTCTCTCTCTCTCTCTCTCTCTCTCTCTCTCACTGCGCGCACGCGCGCCATGAGAATTACACATCGTCGTTTTATAGTATGAGGAAGTACAAGCTTATGAATATGTAATTCTATCAGAGAATTCGCACATCTTGTGGTATTGTTACATACACCTGCTGAGTTGACATGGACTACCACCTATAGAAGAAACACCACTACTTCGCCTTCTGGCTAGTACAGTGTAACGCGCTGGCTTCGCATTCACGAGGTCGAAAGATCGGTTCCCGTCCAAGACCGAGAGTTTAAGCTGTTTACTGGCAGGAACTGCTGTGGTTGGACACCACAGTGGGGGGTTGGGCTTGCCCTGGCTGACGAATACCATTGTATTGAAATGGAAATAAAGGTTTATTATTATTATTATTATTATTATTATTATCCTCAAATGACAAGGAGGAAGAGAGAAGCTTCATCTACCTTTGAAAGCTAAGTTCATGACCTCATGGCGGAAGCCAGGCGCTGTGTCCAGCGAGCTGTTTGATTTTTTTATTTTCTCTTCTCTTTAAAAGCAGCAGCAATAACGTTATAGGAATTGGAAGCGCAAAGATGGAATAGACACGTAAATGGATTATGAATTTGTAATGGTGATTATTCGAGTAATTTATGGAAGGGAAAACGAAAAAGGAAAAGATCGGAGTCTGTAATGGTCACACGCCACGTGAAGAATGGAATGGGCGTGCATATATATATATATATATATATATATATATATATATATATATATATATATATATATATATATATATATATATATATATATATATATATATATATAACCAAATAGCACATTACATATGTGAAAACATGAATCATTTTTTTTTTACCCCGACCGGGACTCGAACCTAGGACTTATGATTACTAAGTCAAGGCGCTACCACTACACCACAGAAGGTTAAAAGGAACCCAACCTTATAGCTTATATCTGCTATACATAGGAATGAACGCATTCTAACTGAATGCCACTATGTTCATATTACAGATTCCCCAACCTCACTCGTGGCTTCATTTTAGCATTTAATTCGATTCCCAATCTCATTTGGGCCATGAAATAACCAAATAGCACATTACATATGTGAAAACATGAATCATTTTTTTACCCCGACCGGGACTCGAACCTAGGACTTATGATTACTAAGTCAAGGCGCTACCACTACACCACAGAAGGTTAAAAGGAACCCAACCTTATAGCTTATATCTGCTATACATAGGAATGAACGCATTCTAACTGAATGCCACTATGTTCATATTACAGATTCCCCAACCTCACTCGTGGCTTCATTTTAGCATTTAATTCGATTCCCAATCTCATTTGGGCCATGAAATAACCAAATAGCACATTACATATGTGAAAACATGAATCATTTTTTTACCCCGACCGGGACTCGAACCTAGGACTTATGATTACTAAGTCAAGGCGCTACCACTACACCACAGAAGGTTAAAAGGAACCCAACCTTATAGCTTATATCTGCTATACATAGGAATGAACGCATTCTAACTGAATGCCACTATGTTCATATTACAGATTCCCCAACCTCACTCGTGGCTTCATTTTAGCATTTAATTCGATTCCCAATCTCATTTGGGCCATGAAATAACCAAATAGCACATTACATATGTGAAAATATGAATCATTTTTTTACCCCGACCGGGACTCGAACCTAGGACTTATGATTACTAAGTCAAGGCGCTACCACTACACCACAGAAGGTTAAAAGGAACCCAACCTTATAGCTTATATCTGCTATACATAGGAATGAACGCATTCTAACTGAATGCCACTATGTTCATATTACAGATTCCCCAACCTCACTCGTGGCTTCATTTTAGCATTTAATTCGATTCCCAATCTCATTTGGGCCATGAAATAACCAAATAGCACATAAGTCCTAGGTTCGAGTCCCGGTCGGGGTAAAAAAATGATTCATGTTTTCACATATGTAATGTGCTATTTGGTTATTTCATGGCCCAAATGAGATTGGGAATCGAATTAAATGCTAAAATGAAGCCACGAGTGAGGTTGGGGAATCTGTAATATGAACATAGTGGCATTCAGTTAGAATGCGTTCATTCCTATGTATAGCAGATATAAGCTATAAGGTTGGGTTCCTTTTAACCTTCTGTGGTGTAGTGGTAGCGCCTTGACTTAGTAATCATAAGTCCTAGGTTCGAGTCCCGGTCGGGGTAAAAAAATGATTCATGTTTTCACATATGTAATGTGCTATTTGGTTATTTCATGGCCCAAATGAGATTGGGAATCGAATTAAATGCTAAAATGAAGCCACGAGTGAGGTTGGGGAATCTGTAATATGAACATAGTGGCATTCAGTTAGAATGCGTTCATTCCTATGTATAGCAGATATAAGCTATAAGGTTGGGTTCCTTTTAACCTTCTGTGGTGTAGTGGTAGCGCCTTGACTTAGTAATCATAAGTCCTAGGTTCGAGTCCCGGTCGGGGTAAAAAAATGATTCATGTTTTCACATATGTAATGTGCTATTTGGTTATTTCATGGCCCAAATGAGATTGGGAATCGAATTAAATGCTAAAATGAAGCCACGAGTGAGGTTGGGGAATCTGTAATATGAACATAGTGGCATTCAGTTAGAATGCGTTCATTCCTATGTATAGCAGATATAAGCTATAAGGTTGGGTTCCTTTTAACCTTCTGTGGTGTAGTGGTAGCGCCTTGACTTAGTAATCATAAGTCCTAGGTTCGAGTCCCGGTCGGGGTAAAAAAATGATTCATGTTTTCACATATGTAATGTGCTATTTGGTTATTTCATGGCCCAAATGAGATTGGGAATCGAATTAAATGCTAAATGAAGCCACGAGTGAGGTTGGGGAATCTGTAATATGAACATAGTGGCATTCAGTTAGAATGCGTTCATTCCTATGTATAGCAGATATAAGCTATAAGGTTGGGTTCCTTTTAACCTCTGTGGTGTA
>JAXCGZ010012029.1:0-2500 GCA_037179515.1 Halocaridina rubra
ATATATATATAATAATAATAATAATAAACATCTAATAAATCACATAGCCAAGCAGCTTTATTTATTTGCAGAAACTTTAATTATTTAGTTTCTTGATATTTACTTTGAACTAATCCAACACATCGCGTCATGCACCCATAACACATAACAAACCCAAGGACTCAGGACTTCACTTTGTGATTGGGCAATCTCTCCATCTAACCGTAAGGTGACTCCAATCCCCTGCAAGCTAAAGTAGACCTTAAGGACTTAAATGTATTTCTGATAAGCCATCTTCCAATGCTTAAAAGTTTTAAAGAGTTAAGACTATAATTACAGCAACGCTAATATCCAACATATTAAATGTTTCATCTCTAACAGCATATATTTGTTTTAAATTACACTTATGGCCTTACCCTTCTCTCTGTTCTCAGATTTCCAGTTTTGTTTTGTTTTTCTGACCGATATATATATCTGTGGTTGTCGACGGTGCAACATATAACTTATTCTCTGTTACAAATGGTGTTCCACAGGGTCTTTTCTTTCACCTACTCTGTTCCTTCTCTTCATCAACGATCCTCTTTAGTCCCTATCCTTCTCTTTTCTCCACGCTATTGCCGATGATTCTACCCTTCATTTTTCCTTTGCCTTTTCTTCACAATCTTCATCTACCACTCGCAATAAGTCTCGTACCACTTTTTCTTCTACTTTCAGCTCCAATTGGCAGAGGGTATCTGAATGGAACACCTAAAAATTTAGTTAAATTTAATGCCTCCAAAACAGTTTCTGAATATCTTTTTATCTTGTTCTCCTCCTCATAAACCTATTGTCTTCGAAACTAACGAAATTTACCCTCTTAATTCTATCAACATATTAGGAAACCATTCAGCCGTTAACTTATCTTGGAGGAGTTACATAATTCAAATTTCCAAATCTTCATCCAAAAGGCTGGTGGATCTGTTCCGTTTTCGACATAACCTTTCCTCTTTCAAGTTGCTTAAAATCTATAAAGGTTTTATCCGTCCCTGCTTTGAATACTGCTCGCACATCTGTGATGCTTCTTCCTATACACAGTCAGGATAATTAATGATCCTTCTCTTAAGTTTAATCTGGATTATCTTTCTCTTCTCAGGAAGGTATCATCCCTTTATCTATTCTATCACTACTACCTTCATCACTACTCTGATGAGTCGGCGAGTTACATCCCTCCCTCACTGCTAAGGCCGCGTAGCCTCAAAAACTGGTCTCGTCTCACAAGTACTGTGTATAGGTTTGTAGCTCGCGGATTAATCGGTGCAGCGACTGCTTCTTCCCATCCATCATCAGACTCTGGAACTCTCTTCCTCATTCTGCCTTATTTAATTCTTATAACCTATCTTCCTTGAAGAAACAGATCTATCGTCATCTCAGTACCTAATCCTGTCATATCGTTAGATCCTCAATACTTCGACTATTCTTTCAGCCTGTTCTTTTCCTATATTGTATCACTCTCTTATTTCTACCTTGTCCTTAACCCTCTACCTTTTCTTCGTCTTTAATGATTTTTTTCGTGCCATGGCCTGATGAGGGCTATTTTCTTGCCTGTCCTTGTGTCACACTCATAAAAAAAGTAAGATTTCAAACACTCATTGCTTACACAAGAGTTTAAGGAAGCAGCAAATGAATTTCTGACAATAAGTTCTCTTTAATGAAGCCTACACAAATTCTAAGCTTTTTAATATTGACACCACAAAACAGCACCTTTATATTTCAATGACTATGTCGCTATTAGTATATTCGTCTTAATTTACCGTACACAGTCACCATCTATTATCTGTGCGAATATGGCCTTAATTCCCAACTTATTTTTGTTTTAAAGGCATAGAATGAGAGTCACATTCTATTGCATTATTCCAATAACGCACCCCAGCTTCGTTTTAAAATCTGTGACCATACTAACTCGCCATATTAACAAGGGCAGTGAAGGAAGTCGTCCTTTTCTTCTGCCTTTGAACTCGGATAACATAAATTTCGAGTCTATTTCCTTTTAGCCGAAAGATATGTCGACTGTTTGTATTTCCTTTTCATGTAGAATTATATCTGCTGTGTTTTTTTTTTTTTGTAGTTAAGGAAAATGCAAGGTAAGTTATATTTATTTATTAGTTATTAATAACTAAAATTAGGGATATATATATATATATATATATATATATATATATATATATATATATATATATATATATATATATATATATATATATATATATATATATATATATATATATATGGTTTGGTTTGGTTTGGCTTCGGTTTTACGTCACGAACTCCCTTTTCAACTAAGGGCTAGGAGGGTTGCCTTCTTGCGAAGGACTTGTTTTGGCAGATGTAATCGTTACCCTGAGTGTATGCCCTTACTAACCTCAGTCCGTGACGGGGCGCGAACCCTCGACCTGCCGCCTCAGATCTGGGCAAAATAATTTTAGCGTCATCTATTTGTAATTGTAAATATCACATTATTTACCTCCTCAGTCCCTAATCCTGT